>PVKA01052105.1:0-11870 GCA_004027165.1 Ctenomys sociabilis | reverse complement strand
AAAAAAAAAAAAAAAAAAAAAAAAAAAAAAAAAAAAAACAAAAAGAAGGAAGGACAAGTTTGTTTAGCTCACAATTACTAGAGGTTTCAGGCCATACTCACTGGGTCCAAGGCAGACTGGCACTTGGCAGAGAACAGCCTTTCATGGTGGTGGCGAAGAGCAGAGAGCATAAGGAGGAGCAGCAATAGCTCAAGCAGCAAGCTTCTCCTCCCTCCTTACATTATAATACAAATTGCCTACCCCAGGGCAGATGTAGTACTCATACCCATAATCCCAATAGATCATGAATTAATCACAAGCTCTAGAACTCAGCCCCATGATTGCATGAGGCTTTTGGGGGGACAATTAGACACAAAGTATAACATCTTGCCCCTGAACCCTTGAAGACTCATGCACATTCCTTATGAAAAGACAGTTTAGTCCATCTCTAAGAGATGGCAAAGTCCTACAGCTTCAGCCTTGCAGAAAAGTCCAAGTTCCAAGTTTCCTCCAAGATTCAAGGCAGCTGTGAACCCCTGTACCAATGAAAAGTTAAACACTTACAACATTCAAAGACACAAGATAGAAATTGCCATTACAAAAGGTACACACAGCAGAGTACCAAGCACTTGGACCAAAGCAAGTACAAATGCTGAAGGACAAACATTAAGTCCTATAGATCTATGGGGAACATCTGAAGCAATGTGTGGCAAATTGTGAGCTCCATGTGGCTCTGCCCCTATGGTACTCTGTGTGGTAGCTCCTATGGCTTCTCTCTTAGGCTGGTTTTGCTCCTTCTTTGCAGTTTCCCTTGGATAATTCACATTCCTGGCTTTTGCAAACTTCTGTGTTTCTACTGAATAGGCTTCTCACTAAAAGCTTCAAACACTGCCCTCTCAGGGGCACACTGGCTGGCTTCCCAGGCCTTCTTCTGAAATCTAGGTGGAAGCCTTCTCAATGTCAGGACTCCTTCATTCTGCAAGCACCTAAAACCAATGTCATATGGATGACTGCAAGGTCTGCTGCCAGCTAGAGCAACAGCCAATGCTTTCTTCTCTCTTGGCTGCACAGCTAAACTGCCTTGATCACTAGGCATTGACCCTGATCCTGAGGAATAAATTCTCCATGCTGCTGCCATTCTGCAACATGGGGCTCAGCAGCATTCCCCTCAAGGCAATGTCCCTGACCTTTGTAATTCTGAGACTGCAAAGGGCTGTGGAGACCTGCCTCATTCTGTGATGCCCTCAGGCCATCCTTTCCATTCTTCTGTTCCTTCCCAGCAATGGAGATCCTCTCAGCCATCTTACATTCCATAGCATTACTGGAGCTTCCTTTCTGGCCAAACACAACATTTTAAATCTTTCTGCTGGGCTCTTTGATCTTGATTCTCAATATAATTTTGGCTAAAAGCTTCCAACAACTATGTCACTTCCTAAATATTTAGCTGCTTTGAAATATCTTTTGAAAGATTATCAGTTAGCCATGCCTAATCTCAGTCTCAGGCAATCTCTGGACATGAGCAAAATGCACACAAAATTTTGCAAAGCCAAAATAAACATCATCTGAAGTCCAATAACCAATACAGTCCTTCCCAGCAGAAACCTCTCTAGCTTGGTTTTCACAGGAAAGATTTCTGTCAGTTTTCTGGTCTCTTGAGCTCTGACCAGAATCTCCCCTACAGAAGAACCAAAGGTATTTCAATTCTTCACTAGTACATGACATCTCCAGACCTTTCCTATTTCTTCCTATAAGCCATTCCCAAAAACTCATAATCCACATGGTAAGATGTAGCCACAGCAACACCCTCACTTCTTTGGTACCAAATTCTGTCTCAGTTATTCTTCTCTCCTTGCTGGGACAAATACCCAGCACTCAAAATGAAGAAAGGAAATGTTTATTTATTTACTTACTTTTTTATTAATTTAGGACAGGGCCTACAGTGTGTACAGGTCTCACTAGATTGGGCTCATAGTGATTTTCATGTTTTCAGTCTCCCAAACACTGGGATTCCAAGCAAGAGCCACCATGCTCTTGGCTATCTCAGTGTACCCAGCAGTTGGGGCTAGCATGGTAAGCTGGGCATCAACACCCAGCTGCAGAGTTCTGCCAAAGCAGGTGCTTTAGTCTGCTGAGCTATCTGGCTGGCTAAAAGGTTTATTTAGCTTACAGTTACTAGAAGTTGAGTCCATTTTCTGCTGGCTCCAAGGCAGACTGGCACATGGCAGAGAGCAAACTTTCATGGTGGTGGCAAAAGCAAGAGTACAAAGAGGGTGGCAGCGGCTCAGGCAGCTAGCTAGCAACCATCCCGCTTATGTTGTAATGCAAGTTACCTGCCCCCAGGTGTAGCCCTCACACCCAATATCCTAGTGAACCATAAACTGTGGACATCAGCCCTACGACTGCACGAGGCCTGCAGGGACAACTAGACACAAACCATAACAACTATGTAGACAGCTTAATTGGGACTTTTTTCTATTATCGTTGCATCTGTTAGCAATAATATTTCAAACACTCATTCCACCAATATTTAATATTTACTGGGCACTCTTCTGGGAAATAGAATGACTATATATTCATTTATTTCTGAGAAATAGGGTACTATCTTTACTTGTTCTGAGTATAGCATGAAATAATATAAATATCTTGTTTGTCCTCAAAAATTATGTTCTGATAATCAATAAACACATATTACCTAACTTCATAGTAGGTGAAAGCAATAACTCTGTATACTTGTGAAACAGGCTTTAAAAATCAGATTTTCATAGGAGAAAGAATAGAGAAAATGTTTTTAATCCCCTAAATTTAATTGACTATTTAATTGGCCTTTAAATATGTTCATGCATATTACAATTATGACATAAAGTTGTTGCACATAGGAATTAAATTTACTTGTAGAAGAATGACCTCAGAACAACAAGAAACTCAGGAAATTCTTCAGGCCATTCTTCATTATAGGCATAAAACCAAAGACTCACTTGATACAAACCAAAACTAGAGTAAAATATGACCCCTGTTTCTAACAGGTGATGCACATTTTCCAGTTCTAAACAAGTTTCCATCAGGAACATATATTGTCTCAATGCAATGATCATAGATAAATTCTTTTGTAGCATTAGTAAACATCATATTTAGGCATGTGTAGACAATAATTACAAACTATAGAGTTTTTATTTTGACTTTGCTACCCATTAGGTATATAATTTGGGACAAGGTAAACACAATGAGCCTCCATTTCCTAATTTACTAAATAGAAAGATAAAATATATTCAATAATTGAAGAGATAAAATGAATTAATGCGTGTAATTCAATTAATATGTGGCCTTGTAGCAATTTGATTAATTAAAATAATTAGGTCTTGGGCCTAGGGAGATGGCTCAGTGGAATAAGCACTTTCCCAGCAAGTGCAAGGGCCTGAGTTCAATCCCCAGTTCCGCCAAAAAAAAAAAAAAAAAGAAAAAAAAGATAAGGTCTTTATTTAATCAACGACAATTCCTCAACTTATTATAGAATTTAGTACATAGGGGACATTTCATAATTTTTTTTTTTTTTTTTGCATGTGTGTGTTGGGCAAGTGCTTATGCTGCTAAGCTATGTCCCTGGCCTGGGACATTCCATAATGGATGAGGAATAAACTAAAAATTTAGTCCTTCTACTGGAAACCAGGAGAAGTTTTTGAGGAGTGTGATAAAAGATTCTTGGTTCACAGGTAGTAGTAGAACCTGACTTACAGGTTGCAGTGCTGACTGATAGGAATGCCTAACATAGTAAATGTAAGGAATAGAATTACTGAAAACAAGAAGAGCCTTTGTTTTCAACATACTTTGGGAAATTAACTAATCTTTTCTAACCCTCTCAAAAGAAGGTAAATAGCTTTAATTATCTGACAGATGGAGAAATAGAAGCAATGAGTCCCTAGATTCCACTTTATTGCTTGGATTACTAAGTGGCTTGACTTTATTATCTCTTACCTAATTAACTTTATATTTCCTGCTTTATTTTCAAAGTCTTCCTCTTTGAAATAGCATAGTGAGCAGTTCAATAACAAAGCAATGCCCTTTTGTGAGTAATATTTGTGTATAGCATCTGTTCTTTTGCTTTTCTTCCCATTGCTCTGAATATTTATCTTGTACTCTAAGGATTCGTTGATCCTGTGATTACCCAATCTTCCAAATTTGGAAGATAAAAATATCATTCTTTACCTAATCCTTCAAAACATGTCAGTGTTTTCTGTTTATCATGTATAAGCATTTCATATTCTTAATTACTATTTTTGAGCATAATAATCTATATTATTATTTTCTTTTTCCTGTGGTACCAGGGATGGAACTCAGGACCTTGCACTCTCCAGGCAGGTGCTTATTCTACTGAACCATCTCCCCAGCTCTTCTATATTATTTTAATGGAAAGCAGATATAAGATAACTCTAAAATTTCATAGAGTGAGTGAACATTCTGGTTTTTGAAGACACCAGCTTGGTGTTCATTTAAGCGTGTTTCTTCTGGTCTCCTGATCCCTACTTTGTTCTTCTAAGATATGCAGGTTATCAAAGCAAAGTTGCAGGTTTGTTGAAAAGCCAGTTTTTAATAACACATATTTCACCCATTCATATATGCTATATATACTTTTCATATGCATATACTACATGCACATAAAGTGTATGATTACTAAGTGCATATATATATATATATATATATACTATATTATTTACTATTTGAAACTGAGAATCTTGAATATATATAATAACCTTATGTGAATTCATTTTTATGTATCTATTTCGAAGGTCTTCTTATACCCCCCCCAAAAAAAGGTCTTCTTATAAAGCACATAATACAAAAGTATTATGCTCTCTCAGACCTTAAATGCACACTAACTCATGAGGACCCTTAAAGCTCTACCTATGCCAGCTCTACTTGTGTGATACATCTCGGTGCATAGCAACACAGTTCTGAAGTTTAAATCCTGGAACAGGAAGAGAACTCACAGGGTAAGGGCTTAGTGTTGCACATGACTGCCCTGACTTCTGACACCAGCCTTAATTTGATAATCATCAGACTGCCTGCACTTGTGATAGTCTAAGTTTGCAGGTTCCTATAACACTACCAGGTTCAATAATTCTATTGAATATTTCAAAGAATTAAAGACAGCATTACACCTATGGCTGTAATTTTATTATGGAGGGTTTATTTAGCCTCAGGTTTAAGAGGAAGCAAAGAGTTCCTACATGCTCTCCCTGTGAGGTCAGGATCCATCAACCTCCAGGCTTTTCAGTGTGTTCAGCCAGGATTTCCACTGAATCCTGGAGTCCAGACTCGAAATGTCTTCACACAGGTGTGAATGATGAAATCATTGACCATATGACTGCAGTACATCTGCTACCCCTAGCTCCTTCCAGGGGTCCATATCGCTCAAATGTCAATGCTTTTACCATATACTTGGTCATTCTGTTGACCAACTCTCATCCAGTAGCTATTTAGAAGTCTACCAAAAGCCACATCGTTAGGAGAACAATGAAATTCCTATTGGGATAGGCTAAGGGTTTTTGAAATTCTGTGTTAGGATCCAAGAACAATGACCAGATACATATGGTTATAGTACTACAGACACAATCAAAATGCCTGTAATCCCAGCACTTGGGAGACTAAGGCCGGTGGATTATTGTTAGTTCGAGACCTGCCTGAGCTACAAAGTGAGCTTAAGGCCAGCCTGAACTGCATAGTGAGACCCTGTCTCAAAAAGACAAAAAAAAAAAAAAAAATCTATGAAGTGGAGAATTAAAGGCAAGAAGTGAGCATGATCAGTGGCTTTGCAGAGTACCACTCTCCTAACTTTTTCCCATTGCACTGTAACTTGGTAATAAACATAAAAGGCCTAAAGGAGGAATGAATAAAGGATACAATCTGAACCTGGGGCCTAGCTCAGTGTTCTACACCTTCTACGTATGTGTGTGTGTGTAAGGAAAAGCCAGCGGATCACTTGTCTGTAACAGATAAAGAAGATGGGAAAAGAAAGGCTGGAGTCACACAGAAGGGAATCCCAGCCCCTTTACCTACACACTATGCCAATAGGAATGCATGTCTGAGAGCACAGAAGACAGCCAGAAAAAGCTAACGCTGTGTTTGCAATGCCATTAAGTATTCAGATAGAGAAGAAATATGATCAGCTGGTGATTATATAATATATATAATATGTGCAGTGCCCAGGGTTCTCAGTCTACACAGCATGTAATACTGAGGATTGAACCTGGGTCCTTGCACTTGCCAGGCAGGTGCTTATGCCACTGAGCTATCTGCTCAGTACCTATGGTAGTCTATTGTAGCAATCAGATTCATCAATTCTATAATTTGGCCTAAACATACAGGATATGAGGTAACATTAACAGTCCCAAAACATGCTCTTTTCCTAATGGGTAGGATTTAAGTGCTTACACTCTGAAAATTTGAAGATAGTATCGAAATTTCTCTAATGAGTGCTAGTGGAGTGACATAAAATGGAAAAGAACCTTTCTGGTTAAGAGTAACTATCAGTTGCTAGGCAACCTAGTGTTATGTGTTACTAACTTCACAAAAGTATAACAAAAGGACTGTTTTGCTGTGAAATAAAGAGAAAAAAAATATATGTACACACAAGAGAGTTAACATAAATTTACAGCTACTTTCTCAGTTCATTGAGAATAAGTTTGTACTAGTATTGTCTAGACAAGATATCATATCTGCATCTTGTCCTCTGAATAACTGCTATGAAGTCAACAATATGCAGTGTATTAATTATTGTAACCATCTTACTAACCTGTTTTGCAACTGTTTCCCTGGTATTTTATCTTTTTTCTCATTAAAATGAATGAAAAAAACCCCAAAAATGCAAAAGAAGCAGGATTACCAAAATGAATTCTTAAAAAGAAGAATCTCTCATTCACATTAATATAGATTATTCATAAAGAGGCTGCTCTCTATGTTTCAGATTCCTCAAATACCTGTGCTAGTTTGGCATTCATGCTCTTTTATTTTTTATTTATTTTGTCTTTCTGAAACAGGGTCTGGTGATGCAGCTGAGGCTTGCCTTGAGCTCACTGTGTAGCCCAGGCTGGTCCCAAACTCACAAAAATTGTTCCGATTCCGCCTCCCTAATGTTGGGATTACAGGTGTGCACCACCACTCCCCAGTTGATCTCCAGCCTCTTGACAGTGCCAAAAACTGCTTTGTGATATCATCAAAGTTGCAAGTTGACAAATTTTACATTCTGGTCTCACACGTCAAAATGTTGAGTCTTAACAATGCAGCCACTTCCTTGGAACTGAGCTTTATTGCCCAAAATTGTTCAAATTGGCTATCTTGTAAAAAGCAGTAGAGAACCTTTGAACCTTGTGAAAATGAAGCATGGATGACAATACAATATGCTGCAGCATCTCAGCTATTATATCCTGATGTCAAACATTTTTCTTTTTTTTTTTTTTTTTTTTTTTTTTTTTTTTTTTTTTTTTTTTTTTGCGGAACCAGGGATTGAACTCAGGCCCTTGCGCTTGCCAGGGAAGCGCTTATTCCACTGAGCCATTTCCCCGGCACCCTGATGTCAAACATTAAAAAGGCAGAAGGGTCAATGTAAAAATAAAATTTGCAGTGTATAGATTTTGTGTTTTTCATGTGGATGTTAATTTGCAAAATTAAAACAAATTTCTCAGCATGGATAAGTTTTAAATTTTTTACAGTTTTCCTATTACACCAGTAACAGCTGTTTTTGTCTCCTACTAATTCCACTTTGTGTGTCATGAATGTTAAGATTATAGGACAAGGAATATAACTCATAGCACACTGAGTAAATGTTATAAATTGGATAGTTTAAAATGGATAGTTATTTTTTGGATCAAAGTATTAAATATACTAAAACCTACATGAGGGTAGGTTTATTCTTAAATCTACAAATAAGAATTGGTCTATCTTGAAATCTGATTAAGTTAGTTTGAGTGATGTAACACATTGATCAACTAGTAGTTGAATTAGCAAAACAATAAAGATGATGTCCTTAAAAACACTCACCAGTTGGAAGTATAAATTTAGGTTGATTACTTTTTCCCACTAGTGGATTAATTCTAAATACTACTTGGCACACATTTACATAATCTGCAGCAGGGAAGACATTATCTAAAGAAGAACTTGAAAATTAAATCTATGTTCTTAGTTTTTAATTTTGCTGAGACTATAATTATAGCTCTAATATAGAATGCTGTTGGGAAATATTTTAGGTGCCATCGTTTTTCAATCACTGAGGAGTCAAGGGGCTCTAAGTCCAGCCACAAAGATGGCTTTCTGGTGCAAAGAGAGCAACCCAGGGCCTCACCAGGTTCTTATTCAGTGGAGGAGTGGCTGGAGAGGGATTGACTAAGAATTGTGAGAAGTAGGTGACTATTGTGAGCTGAGGTAGGTGGGTGGCCTACATTTACCTCGCCATATGTAGAGAGGAGCTTCCAAGAAGGTATCATAGTCTGCCCTGTGTTATGCATAACTTTCCTTTCTGATTTAAAGAAGCAATAACATTTGGCATTCATGCATATTAGATAAATAACACTTTATTTCTCTTACTGAGAAATGCTACATATGCATGTGTGAGGCTCTGCATTTATTCCACAACCATGAAGTTTTGGCATTATATTTGTAATCATCTTTAATTATTGTCATATTAAGCTTCTTAAAGCCATAACTATTTTATTTGTGATTAACTACATGACTAATACTATTACATAGCAATGATGGAAAATCTTTTAGATACTTAGAAACTGCAACCCCAAATCCACTTACTGATTGCCAAGTGTCAACACTGCAGTTAAACCTGAGTATTGAGCTTTAGATGGGCTTAGAAAAAAAAACTCATACATTAATATCTTTATACTTAATGAAAAACAAATACCATGCATGCCATAGGTTTGCAACAACTGTTTTATAACTCAGCAACTATTAAGGTTGTGTGGATGACTGAGTTCACAAGGAAATAAATAAAGACAGAGAAATACACAGTTGTAATTTTCTATCATCTATTTGAATATATACACATATCTATCTATCTATCTATCTACATATGCCTGCATAACAAAGATAGATATAGTTATAATTTTCTTGACCTACTGATGATCATAGGCACAGATTTGTCTCATTTAATGGAAATAACAAAAGTGTAGTAGAAAACTGGGGCAGAACTAAAGATCCCAGACTTCCCTAACATTCTGACTTCCTGACTATGCTATTTATTGTATATTTCTCATTTTTTTCAATGACTGTTGAAATATAAGCTTTAGAAAACCACATGGTGTCTGAGGGCCTAGGTAGTTGTTATTGTGGGAATATTTCTCTGGGATCTCAGTCCAGGCACTTTCTGAAACTGTGCTAATTGGCACCCCTGTACTTCTAAAGAGCATGTTGCAGCTACCCAAAGGGCTCACTTTTATTTTTCTACTTTCAGAAAACAAGTTGCACAAAGGGAAGATGTTGGTATTAGAAAAACAAAACTAGGGTACTTTTTTGTAGTCAAAATATCAACCTAAATTATAGTTTAAAATCTCTGTCTCTTTAATGATAATGAGTGCAGTGTACAAGAGTGAAAAAAAAAGGATTTAAATTAAATGAACTTTAAAATTCCATCTCCAGCATTATTTAGAAGTGTGATTTTTTTTAAACAAAAATGTACATAAAGTTAAATTCTTAGATGTTTAGGAAACAGTTATATGAATTTTGGCAATTGTATGCCCCTTGATACATTACTTCAATCAGTATTCAGAACATTTCCATTGACGCATGTCTTTCCTATGTCCCATCTGAGCTGTCTTCCCTTGTACAAAGGCAAATTATGTTCTGATTTTTTATTACAACAGATTTGGTTTGCTTCTTTTTTCAAATACACATGGAAGAATTAATACAATTTATGTTTTATATTAGGCTATTTTACTAAATATATTTTTGAGATTTATCTCTATTAATATAATTAATAATGATTAGAGTTTTAGTCTATCTTAATGAACAATCCATTCTTTATCAGTTTTCTGTTTGATGTGCATTGATGTGTTTTCAAAATTTTACTTGTTTTATTTCTAAATTACTAGAGATTAAGCCCAGGACCTTACATATAGTAGGCAAATGGTCTACCACTGTGCTATATTGCTAGCTGTTTTTTCAAATTTTTTTTTATTGCACATAAAGTCATTATAAATAAGATTTAGAAATATTTTGTGAACATAATTTTCTTGGAAATGATTTTTAAGTAGATTTGCTAAGTTACATGCTAGTTTAATGTTTAACTATATTAAAAACTTCAAAATTGTTATACAAAGTAAGTCTCATTTTTATTCCCACAAGCAATTCATAGGAGTTACATATGATTCCCAGGTTTTAGACCTTTGGATGCTGCCAATTTTTACAATTTTAACCATATATATATATATATATATATATATATATATATAACCATATATATATATATGGTTAAAATATATATGGTTATATATATATATATAGTGTGTGTGTGTGTAATTTTTCATTTAGTTACATATTTGAAAGTCAGATATTAGTATATGTTCACCATATTTCTTATGCTTATTTTTACTTCATTATTCTTTATTGTTATCATCTATAGATAGTAAATGCATATCTCATAGAAAGTACATAATTTTGTCCTTTTGATTTTCATTCAGTTCATTTGAGTGTTTAGTACATTTGCCTGTAATGAAATCACAGTTAGTGCTACCATTTTCTTATTAATATGTTCTATTGCACTGTTCTAAAAATTCTTCTTTATTCCTCTTACACTTTCTATTAAGCTTTAATATTTATTAAATTATCTCATGGATTTTAGCTATATTTTATGTATTCAATGGTATTTTTAAGGATAATAATCCACACTTTAGGTTTTCACAGTTAATTTAAAGACAATTTACTATTTACTATTTTGCACAGTATATAACAGAATCACAAATGTTTATATCCATTTGATTTATCACTGTCTCATTATTCTGTAGTCTACTGTTTATGTCTCTGAATGTTATAGATCCCAATATAATGTTAAAACAATTCCAGATGATCTGTTTCTGTGACTGCCAATGGATCCTGTTACAAAATTGCAAGTCCTGTTGGGAGCTGTGCCAGCTTTGAGGTCTCGCTATGACTTCCTCACCCACTGCTACATCGTACCACACAGTCTATTGCTCTAAATACTGAGGCATATATCTCCACATTCTCTACATTTCCCTTGGTGGTGATTTTGCTTTTGATGTTCAGTCTTACTCCATGATTTTCATTGTTTAATCCTGACTAGTTCAATAGACTACATTAATTACATATCTGTAGTGGTGAGGGCCAGTAGCATTTCTCTTGAAGTTTGTTGGCATTTCAGTGTGCTGATTTTATTTTCTTTGGCTATATATCCAGTAATGATGTTGCTATACAGTGCAGTAGTTAAGATTTCCATTTTTCTGAGGAATCACATAACATTTTCCACAATCGTTGTATTATCTTATATTCCTGCCAATGATATGTAAAAGCTCCTTTTCTCCACATTCCCAGCGAAACTTTTTATCTTTTGACTTCTCTTAATTACTTTCTTGTCACCAAAAGATAACAGCTGACACTTGCAAATGTAAAGGAGGAGAGGGGGGTCCAGTGAGATAGCTCAGTAGAATAAACACTTCCCAGTGCAAGAGTCTGAGTTCAATTCCCAGTTGCACCAAAAAAAAAATGAGGAGAGGTTCAGAAAAATTTATTTTTTCTTTGTGTTTTAAATGTTTCAGTCCATAAACTGCTGGTGCTAAGGTAGAGGGTATTACAGAAGAGAATTTTGAAGGAATCAGAGCTCATACCATGATGACAGGACCGGGAGGGAGGGAGGGAAGAGGGAAGAGAGGGAGGGAGAGAAG
>PVKA01052104.1:0-11874 GCA_004027165.1 Ctenomys sociabilis | reverse complement strand
TGTGCTTCTACATAATTCTATGAGAGGCAAGATCTGCACTAATGGTGGTTGGACAGGATATTATGTCGGCTTTTAGTGCTATGGTCATCCACTAGGTAAATAATTATTGAATCTTTGATATAATTCAGCTATAAAAAAACCTGTAAATATAATTTCATGTATGCACCTTGTACAATACCAAAACGTTATGAAAAAAGTTGGCAATGTATGATTTCATCGACTCTGTATGGTTAAGGTGTCTTGAAACTGTCTGACTGACATTTGTATTTTAATAAAATAAAAATAAATGGAAAAAAAAGGAAAAACTAAAAAAAAAAAGAAATTTATATAAGATATAATCCACACACTCCACAAACTCTTCAATGAACTTGAAAAGAAAGCATTCCTTCCAAAGTCATTTTGGAGGCAAGTATAATACTGATTCCAAAACCAGGTAAAGAAACAACCAAAAAGGAGAACTAAAGGCCAATCACCCTCATGAACATAGATGCAAAAATACTCAACAAAATCTGGCAAATAGAATACAGCAAATCATCAAGAAGATCATACACCATGATCAGGTAAGATTCATCCCAGGGATGCAAGAATAGTTCAATATTCGAAAATCTGTAAGTACAACACACTATATTAACAGATGGAACTCTGAAAACGACATGACCACCTCAATTAATTCAGAAAATGCTTTTAACAAAGTCCAACACCCATTCGTGTTCAAAATCCTGCAGAAAATTGGAATAGATAGACTCTAACTCAACTTGGTAAAAGCAATCTATGACAACCCAGCAGCTAACATAATTCTAAACAGAGAAAAACTGAAATGTTTTACTCTTAGATCCGAGTAAAAGAATACTAAACAAATTTAGCATTTTTAACATGTTTTGCAAAGTGTAATGATATTGACAGGAATTAAACATCTCTTCCCTCCTCATAAGCTTAGGAAATCTTTTTAAATGACCGCAAACAGACTTATTACAAGAAATACAAGTTTATCATATATAATAATCTAGAAAATAAGTGTCAACAGATGTAGATGAAATTTTAGTGTCAGGATAAAATAAATATAAACTTTTCAGTACATATTGTGCAAAATAGGGCACATAAAAATTACTTTGTATATATTAAAACTTTAAATTTACTTAATTCTCTACATTTAGCTTTAAAGCTGAAATTGACAGTGTAAGTTATTTTCAGATGTGTACATACATTTATGCTCAAACATATGTGACATAAGTTATGTTAACAGGAGTCTAGAGACCCTCCAAACCTACTTGCCTGGAAACTCCCTGGAGCACCTGCCCTCAAGCCCATCAAGAGAGTGGGAATTTTTCCCACTCTCCCCCGACCTGTGACCATGGTTCAGTGAATGTGTGGGAGAGCCTTTGGCTTCTACTCATGCCTGCAGCGATATCCGGAGCACCTGCCTCCAACACCTACGAGTGAGTGAACAGTTGACCTGAGACATCCAGACCGACTTGGATGCCAAGTCCCCGGAGACCCTGCCCCAAAGTCCACAGAGTCATTGAGAATTTTTTCAAATTTTCTGCCACCGTAACTACCCTTGACTGGCATGGAGAGAGTGTGAGAGAGCTTCTGGTCTCTCCAGTACTCCCTGGATCAGGGACACAACAGAGGAGAGCCACAGGCTCACAGTTGTACCAGAAGAGCTTCAGCAAAAAGAAACTGAATAAAAAAGTTAGATCCAGGCTAGGCATAAATGGATAATCTCAAACTTAAGTTTTCAATTGCTCCCGAATCTCATAATGTTCTAAGGTCCTAACTGCACCAAAGCTGTATACCAAAGCTCAGAGGAAAGTGCTATACAAAATGACAAAGACCAGGAGCAAAAGGCAATCTCAGGCCTCGAGTCCACCAATAACTGCAGAGTTCAGTAGCTCAGCTGAAATGAATGAATTAACAGAGTCAGAAGCAAAGAAACAACAGCAGAAAGTTATAGAGGAACTCAAACCAGTTATAGAGGAACTCAAACCAGAATTAAAGCCTGAGCCGGGCATGGTGGCGCATGCCTGTAATCCCAGCACTCGGGAGGCTGAGACAGGAGGATTTGTGTGAGTTCGAGACCAGCCTGAGGTACAAAGTGAGCTTAAGGCCAGCCTGAACTGCATAGTGAGACCCTGTCTCAAAAAGAAAAAAAAAAAAAAAAAAAAAGAATTAAAGCCTGAAATAAAATTTTTTGAATGCATAACATCTGAAGTAATGAATCTTATCCAGTAATGAATGGGGGAAACACAATGCCCAACCAGAGCACATGCAGAGTACACAATTGTAGCTGAAAGGTATGAATTAATAGCATTGCACGCAAAGAAACAACAGAAGAAAGTTAAAGAACACGAAACAGAAAGGATTTCTGAAATAAAAAAGGAATTAATTGAAATCATAATTTCCAAAGTACAGAATCAGTTCCAGAAATATATAGAGGAAATCCAACTTGGAAAAAAAAAACATGGTAATGAAAGAATTAATAGATAAAAAATCAGAAATATGACGGATTCCTGGAATGAACAATACAGAAAAGAAGCAGATCACATGAATGAGAGGCCAAGAGATATGGAAAAACTTAAAACCTCAATTACTAGTCTACAACATCATTTGAGTGAAAGGGAAGACAGAGTTTCAGATCTTGAAGATGATGAAGCAGCTACTGAAATGATGAGAAACGTTCTCTTAAAAACAACGAGGATGCAGGAAAAGAATAAATCATCAAGAACAAGATGATGCCAAGATGAAGAATGTGAGGTTATTTGGCATCAGTGAGAATGAGGGAGTCAATACAAATGATACAAAGAGAAAATGGGAATATGTAAACATGGGGAACAATCCAACATTCAGGTAACCAAAGTATACAGAATACCACAAAACTTCAACCCAATCAAAACACATCAAGATATATAACAGTCAAGACCCCAGAAATCTAAAACAAGAATAATATACTGAAAGTTGCTAGAGAAAAGAAGCAGATAACATTCAAAGTAAAACCCATCAGAATAACAGCTGACTTCTCTACACAAACCATGAAGGCAAGGAGAGCATGGAGCAAAGTTGTTCAAGTTCTGTATGGAAAAAAATTCCAGCTCAGACTACTATACCCTGCAAAACACTCTTTCAAGTTCGATGAAGAAGTGAAATACTTCTATGACAAAGTAGAACTAAAAATTTCATGATGATACAGCCATTTCTATATAGGCTACTAAAAATGTCCTAGAGAGAGACCTCAATGACCAGAACTCCACGAATGAGAACAGAAGGAAGCCACTAAAGAGGGTAAACAATTAAACATAGGACAAAAAAGGAGTAAACAACAGCAGGTAAATATCATGACAATCATAAATCAGCACATTTCAATTATAAGCATCAAGGTAAATGGACTCCATTCATCAATTAAGAAAAATAGACTGGCACAGTGGATTAGGAAACAAAACCCAACAATATGCTGTATACAAGAAACACACTTAACTCAAAAAGACATTAATAGGCTTAAAGTCATAGGATGGAAAACAATACTACATTCCCCAGCACCTCAGAAAAAAAGAGGGAGTAGCAGTTTTGTTTTCAGACAGTCTGAACTTCAAACCAAGAATGATCAAATGACACAAAGAAGGCCACTATATACTGATTAGGAGATAAATTCAAAAGGAAGATGTAATACTCATGAATACCTATCCATCAAACCCAGAAGCACCCAACTATGTAAGACAAATTTTAATGGACATGATAAAACTAAATTCCAAGACCACAATCTTAACAGGCAACCCTAACACCCCAGGATCTCAAAAACATAGATTAACCAGATAAAAATTAGCAAGGAAGTAGCAGAACTGAACCAGAGATTGTAACAAATGGACCTGGTGGACATATACAGAGTGTTGCACCCAAACACAGCTGAATACACATTTTCTCATCTTCACGTGGGTCATTTTCCAAAATAGACCACATACTAGTCCATAGATCATGCTTAAGTGCATGCACGGAAACAGAAATTATCCCATGAATATTATCTGACCACAGTGAAATGAAACTGGAAATAAATGACAAAAGAAACCAGAAAAACTGACTAAATTCATTGAAATTAAACAACACCCTACTCAGCAATCAATGGGTCACAGATGAAAATAAGTAAAAAATTCAACAATATCTACAATTCAATAGAAATTCAACCACAATATACCGAAATTTATGGAATGCAATGAAAGCAGTTCTCAGAGGGAAAATCATAGTTATGTACTCACACATTAGGTAAACAGAATGGGAACGAATAAACAGCCTAATGTTGCACCTACCACGTCTAGAAAGAGAACAAAACAAACCCAGAGTGCAAACACGGAAAGAAATCTTAAAGGTAAGAGCAGAAATTAATCCAATTGAGATAAAGAAAACAGTTCAATGAATTCACAAATTAAAAAGTTGGTTCTTTGAAAGACTAAATAAAATTGATAAGCCTCTAGCCAACCTCATCAAAAAGAGGAAAGAAAAAATTCAAATACATGCAATTAGGAAAAAAAAAGGGTGAAATCACCACAAACCCAGCGGAAATTCAGATTATCAACAGCTACTTTGAAAATTTTTATGCTCACACAATAGAAGACACAGAAGAAATGGACAGATTCCTCAAAGGGAACAAATTACCAAAACTCAACCAAGACAATGCAACAGCTCCCAATAAGCCAATAACAGCCATGGAAATATGAGATATAATTAACAACCTGCCAACAAAGAAAACTCCAGGTCCTGATTTGTTCACAGCTGAATTCTATAAGAAATTTATAGAAGATATAATCCCAACACTCCTCAAACTCTTCAATGAAATTGAAAAGGAAGCATTCCTCCCAAAGTCATTTTGGAGGCAAGTATTATACTGATTCCAAAACCAGGGAAAGACACAACCAAAAAAGGAGAACTACAGGCCAATCTCCCTCATGAACATAGATGCAAAAATACTCAATAAAATTCTAGCAAACAGAATACAGCAAATCATCAAGAAGATCATACACCATGATCAGGTAAGATTCATCCCAGGGATGCAAGAATGGTTTAATATTCGAAAATCTATAAGTACAATACACTATATTAACAGACGGAACTCTGAAAACGACACGATCACCTCAATTAATTCAGAAAATGCTTTTGACAAAGTCCAACACCCATTCGTGTTCAAAGTCCTGCAGAAAATTGGAATAGATAGACTCTAACTCAACTTGGTAAAAGCAATCTATGACAACTCAACAGCTAACATAATTCTAAACAGAGAAAAACTGAAATCTTTTACTCTTAGATCAGGAACAAGACAAAGATGTCCTCTGTCACCCCTCCTACTCAATATAGATTTGAAAACATTAGCAACAGCCATTAGAAAAGAGGGAGAAATAAACAGAATAAGAATAGGTAAAGAAGACATTAAATTATCACTATTGGTAGATGACATGGTACTTTACTTGGAAGACCCAAACAATTCCACCAAGTAGCTAATAGATTTGATACAGGAATTCAGTAGTATAGCAGGATACAAAGTCAGTACTCAAAAGTCAATGGCATTCCTCTACACAGATAACAAACACACTCAGAGGGAAACTATAGAAACAATAACTTTTATAATAGCACTATAGAAAACTAAATACCTTCAAATTCACTTAACAAATGAAGTCAAAGATCTTTTCATGGAAAATTACAACACAATAAGAAAAGGGATGATATAGGATTTCACAAATTGGAAAGATACTCCATGCTCCTGGATAGGAAGAACCAACATCATAAAGATGGCCATACTCCCAAAATTGTTGTACAGGTTTAATGCAGTCCCTATGAAACTGCCACCATCATACCTCCAAGACCTAAAAAATCATTCCTAAAATTTATTTGAAACCACAAAAAACGTACCATAGAAAAGGCAACCTGGCCAACAGGACAAGGCAGCGGGCATCACAATTCTTGACTTGAAATTATACTACAAACCCTTGTGATACAATCAACATGTTACTGGCATAGAAATGGACCTAAAGATCAATGGAACAGATTATAAATCTCAGGGGCATCTGCCACCTGATCTTTGACAAAGTGGCCAAACACACTTACGGGAAGAAAGATAGCTTCTTTAACACATGGTGTTGGAAAAACTGGCAGTCTACATGCCCCAAATTAAATTGTGACCCAAATCTATCACCAAGCATTAAGGTAAATTCAAAATGGATTAAAGATCTAAACATTAAAAAAGAAACACTCAACCTCCTGGAAGAGGAAGTAGGAGGAACTCTTGAAGAAAAAAGGGTAGGTAAAGAGTTCATGAACAAACATAGTTGCATGGAAACCACTTGAAACAAACAACAACTGGAATCAACTCTCCTTGTGGAGTTTCTGCAGGTTAAATGCAGTTGTCAACAAAGTTAAAGACGTCTTACAAAATTTTAAAAAGTCCTAACTAATAAAAACCAAACAAAGATCTGTTCTCTAGAATATATAAAGAACTAAGATATATTAGCGCCCTCAAATTTAAAGACCCAATCCAGAAATGGGCAGCGGAGAAAGGAGAATACACACTACTCAGAAAACGAATTTAAAGAAACAAATAAATATATGAAGAAATACTGCAAATAGCTAGCCATTCGTGAAATGCAAATAAAAGAACATTGAGTGAGATACCATCTCAGTCCAGAAAAAATGGGTATCATAAGGAAATCAAGCAACAACAAATGTAGAGGTTGTGGGGAAAAGGGAACACTTATCCACTGTTGTTGTGTATTTACACTGGTGCAACCATTGTTTAGATCATTGTGGAGACTCCTCAAAAGAGTAGGATTGGAAATCCCATTCAAGCCAGCTATGCCCCTACTGGGAATTTTCGCGGAGTAACTGAAAACATCATATCATAGTAATATATATGTACCTATGTTTATTGCAGCAAAATCTTGGAACCAACCAAGATATCCATCACATGAGAAATGGTTGAAAACGATGTGGTATATCTATATAATGGAGTATTATTCAGCTATAAAGAATGATAAACTTGAAGCATTTATATTGAAGTGGATGCCACTTGAACATATACTCATAAGTGAAATAATCTACACACACACGTGCAAATATCGTATAGTTTCGCTAGTATAAGAACTCAAAAGAAGAACTACAAATCTAAATGTACAACAACACGTAAAAAGAATGTATTTGAGCCGGGCGTGGTGGCGCATGCCTGTAATCCCAGCACTGGGGAGGCTGAGGCAGGAGGATTGTTGTGAGTTCGAGACCAGCCTGAGTTACAAAGTGAGCTTAAGGGCAGCTTGAATTGCATAGTGAGACCCTGTCTCAAAAAGACAAAAAAAAAAAAAAAAATGTATTTGAGATAGGGCAAATTAATGGCATATAGTAGGGTACTAATCAGCTTCTCTTCCGGATGGTTAACATCCTACATTCACACACCTAAAATTGAAGAAATAGAAGGGCCGGAAGGTCTGCCAACATTTTGACCCTAGCCTTCCAAGTTCAATGAAGACTCAAGAAATAAGGGATCTTGTACTGTAACATTGTGGAACTCAGTTGTGCCCCAAATATTCTGACCAAGGAGATTATGAATACACAGGGGAAGGCAATTGATGATCTACAGTGTATGTAAGGAGAGTCACATGGAGAGAAAACTTTTTCTCAGGCTCTCACAGAGGGCAAACTGGTCAAGCAATGGCTGTGACTCATTCACACAGGTGACAGAGATTAAGAATCTACAGAGTAAGGTACAGGATTACAAGATAAACCCTGAGGGGACTTGACTGACCTTATCAGATACAAAAGTAACATTTTTGTTGTATAGGTCTTGCTTTATCTCGGTCTTAACCACCAAGCAGAAATATATAAAAATGAGGTATATAAAATAAGGCCATAATAATAAGCTAAGCTGTAAATGGCTATAGTCCACAGCTTCTTCAGATAACTCACTATTATTATGGACTGCTGGACTGTTTTTGATTGTGTCACAGAGTTCAAGCATTTATAATGGTTTAATGACAATCGAGTGCCCATCTTTGACAGGTCCAAACAAAAAAGTGGATACAAAGAAAGAACCATGATGTGTTTGCATAAACAGTACTGTTAGGATAAGTACACAGTACTTCAGCATAATTCTGTGAGAGGCAAAATTTGTACTAAGAGTGGTTAGATAGGACATTATGTCGGCTTCTAGTACAATGGACAACCTCTAGGAAGATAACAAGGTAAAATATTGTTTATAGAAACTGTAGTATAATTCAGCTTTAAAAAATAAGATAAGTATATAGCTACATTCTCTTAATTCACTGATTAGAGACATCTGCTCTAATAGTGTATGTAAGTAGAATACCATGTATGCTCCTTGTATGAGAACAAACCACCGTGAAAACAATATTCAATGTATTGATTATTGAATCTATCCTGTTAATTTTATTTGAAACTGTCGCAATGCTACTTGTTCTTCAATTAGAAAATAGTTAGGATAAAAGAAAAGTAGTCTTTTAGCCAATCATGAAATGATTGCAGATTATTGAAATATTTTGAAGATTATAGTTTAAATAATCTTTATGTTAAAGTTCATATTTAGTATCCAAAAGGCTAACTTGAAAACAGAAGAAACTGCTTTTAGTAAAGTATACAAATTTGGTGGTAAATCTTGTCTTACAAGCTTGACCAAATCAACAATAATTTGTTGATTTAGAAACAGAAATTCAACCTTAAAATTGTAGGAAATTTGAGTATGTCCTAAAAATTACTTCAGATATCTCAGGACAACCAAGTTATATATTTGAACATTTTAAACTATATTCATTATCTTTAGTCAATGAAAATTTCTTAAGTATTGGAGACAAGCAACAATAAACATATTATTTATAAAATCAATATTTTGTTATTTCAATTAGCTCACCAGATGAATAAAAGTATGTTGATAGCTTTAAAGACATTCTTATTCTTACCTTGTTTGCCATTGTATCTCATGTGTCAGCTGGAATGACTCTGTTGACCTCTTTGTTCACTAGTTGCTTTTCTCACAAGCAGAGTTAGATCCTATCTAGGTCGTGATGGCAAGGCCCTCCCTCAAGATTTGATGTTTATCCTTGAAGTCTGGAGTTGAATTCTTATCTTCCCACTGGAATAGCTAACATCAGACCCCAAAGGGAGAGAGAAATATGTAGCCTGTCTGTGAATCTGTCTTTCAGTCTGCCTGCATGCCTAATTTATTCTGATAAAATCCCCATTGGTACCTCTGGTAGTTTGTCAGTCCTCAGCTTGAGTAGAAAGTGAGATTGATCACCTCTTATTAATCAGGACCTCCCTTGAGGGAAAGAGATTGGAACGTTTTAGCCTTTGAGCAACTGTTAAATGAATGTGTGAGTAAATAGAATACACAGTGTAAGCAATAGGGTGCTCCAACTGTGCAGCAAGACTGGAAAGCATTGGTTGTAGTGATTGATTGGTCCCCTTTAGTTGTGTTTCTATGATGATGGACATATGGGGGCCTCACACCCTCCTTAGTATATTGAGTCTACATTCCTTCAAAGAGTCAGACCAGGGTCTCTCTTTGAGGGTCACCCAATCTGTGTTTGCTGTTCTCTCATTCAAAGTACTCAAAATACATATTAGAAATCAAATATGGGAATTAGACAAAATTTATAGTCCCTCACTGCAGTAAAAGGACTTTTACAGGGTTAAAAATAAAACCAAACCTCTCCATGCATCTCAAAAGAAAAATGAAAAGAAAAACGAGTCCCACTTTTTCTGAGACTTCAGTTTTGTTGATCTTGTTCATTGCCTTAATTACTAGAAACACTTATATCTTCACTCCCCACTCTTGACTCATCTATCCTTAACCAATTGAACTGGTTCAAGCTTCCACTTCCTCTATTCTTTCTAGAGGCCATCAGCCTGAACCTTCTTCTTTATGGCTAGCTTAGTCAAATCTAAAGCCTACCACAAAAGACTGACAGCAGTTTCTTCTGAGTTCCACAGTTTGATTCAGGGATAATTGGATTATCAGCCTACATGAATGAGGTGCTATTGGCATTCCCAACAGTTACCAAATATAAAAAGCTTAAACAGTCAAGAACTTCCCAAAGATATCAAAGAAGGACAGCGAAAGCCCATCAATAGGTCAAAAGTTACTACTGTAGCCCAGAAGCTTGATATAAGAAAATTTAAAAAATGCCACCTCTGCCTGCCAGATACAAAGAAATTAGACCATCCAAATGCAAGTCAACCTCAAATTACTCACCTTGCCATCCTTAGATGGATAGGAAAGACTGAGCTCAATCAAATTGGGCCCCAAAAGTACACGATCACTGAAAAAGTTGGGGGCAAACCTCTGACTTTCCTGGCAGACCATGGAACAATATCCATGCCTCCAAAATCCTATGTGTCAAAAAATTACCATGGAGGGAAAACATTCTCTCAGGCTTCCACAGACAGCAGTTCATCAAGCAATGACCATGACTCATCCACATGGCTGACACTGACAAAGTATCTACAAAGTGCAGCACAGGGTTTTGGGATAGGTCCTGAGGGGATGTGACTGACCTTGTCAGATACAAAAGTTACATTTCTTATTATAAAGGTCTTGCTTTATCTTTGTCTTAACCTTCCAGTAGAAAAGTGTAGAAATGATGTATGAAAAGTGAAGCCATGTTAATATGCTGAGCTGTACAAGGCTCAAGTGAACAGCTTTGGACAATGCCAGTACTGTGGATAGCCCACTACTATTGTGGACTAATGGACTATATTGGAATATTTTGATGAATTCTTGCACCTACAATATTTGGATGGCAATGGAATACCCATTTCTGACAGACCTAAACAAAAAAGAGATATAACTGAAGGACAATTTTGTATCTCTTTATACAAAAGAGTTAGGATAGATATATAGCTACTTTCTCTTAATTCAATAAGAAGAAAGATTTGTACTAATAGTGTTTGGACAGGATATCATGTCTGCATCTTGTGCTATGAATGACTACTGCAAGACAACAATATGCAATACATTAATTGTTGTAGCTCTTCTACCAACCTATTTTGAAACTGTCTCATTCAAATTTTTTCTCAATAAAATTAATAAATATTATGGAAAAATTTAGCATCAGTAGGGCACCTGGGACTTTCACTTCTCATCTTTTCTTCAAAGAAAAAAATTGCAGCCTGGGAGGACATGTCTCCGAACATAAATTCTTGTATAAATCAGCAGCAATATCTTTTCTAGGAAGAGCTCTTCTCTCAATGTTAGAAGCAACCATTTTCTTTGCACCAAAATAGTCAGTATCTCTCTCATTTAATCTTGCACTTTTAGCTCTAACTGTGCCCTGAGAGTACGATAATACCCGCATTAACCGGAAACTGGTAACTGCAACACTGATGTTCTGAAAACTCCCTGTCTGTCCATCAATTATGTCAAATCATCATGGTTGCTACTGTTCTCCAGATGTCATGAAAAACAAACAGGCATCCAGACACACATCAAAGTGAAATACTTTTAATAACCTTGGGCAGTTCTGCAGGATGGTTAAGACCTAGGTAGATCAAAACTTATATACCAAGACAAGAACTTTATATTTCCTATGTGGTCATTGAAGTCCTCTCAGGGTTTATCTTGTAGTCCTGTACATTATTCTGTAGTTCCTTTGTCTGTGTCATCCATGTGGATGAGTCACGGCCAATGTTTTACCAGATTGCTCTCTGTGAGAGCCTGAGAGAAAGTTTTCTCTTCATGTGACTCTCCCCAGGCACACTATAGAACTTCAATCTCTTTCCTCTGTGGCTCCACAATCTCGTTGCTCAGAAAATTTGGAGCTCACCTGAGTCTCATGATATTGCAGTACAGGTTCTCCTATGTCCTGAGTCTTCGCTGACCTTGAAAGGCTAGGT
>PVKA01052103.1:0-11874 GCA_004027165.1 Ctenomys sociabilis | reverse complement strand
CATGCCTCTTCTCAGCCTTCTCTGGGAAACCAAGGCAACCTCCTGACTGCTTTTCTGTCAACTCCCAGAGAGATCTTACCTAAGAGCAAGTCCCCCACACATAATCCCCAGGGCTTCAAGCACTAGTCTGAGCCCAAGTCCCCACCAAACCCCGACAGATCCACACGCTTCAGCCCCTCCTGCTGCCCAACCTCCACTCTCCCTCTCAGTCCCTCCGCTCTGAGGGCCTCTTACTGAGCCTTGGGCACACTTAGCCTGTTGTCACCTCAGGGCTTTGCCCTTGCTATTTCTGGGGCCAGGATGCTCTTGGTCCAGATCCCACGTGGCTTGTTTCCTCACTTCTGCTCAGATGTCTTTTCCTCAGTCAGACCTTCCCTGATCCATCTCACACTCTGCCTTGCTCCCTTAAAGAATACCTTATAAGCTGCTAGGAACCATCTTGTTCACAGTTACAGACTCAGAGAGGTTCGGGGCCTCACTGGTCTGCTTACTATTGTAACTCCCGTGCCTAGAGCAGAGCTGGACACAGTCAGGACTCAGGAGTACTCAGTGGATAAATGAATGAATGGGTGGGAATCACTGAGACCAGCCCCTCCATCCTCAATTCAGCAGCCTCTAGGCCCCATGAGCTGCACTTGTCCAATGCACTGGCGGAGAGCAACTTCATCAGCCATGCACTTGGTAAGACTGGCAGCTTCCAAAGGGAGGAGAGTAAGCCCTCTGTATGGCACTTGGGCCCGGGCACACAGGGGAGATGGAGTGCCAGCTGTGTGCCAGTGAGGTTGTGGGGAAATGAGAAGCGGTTGTATCAGCGGTTCTGGACTGGGTTTGCCTGATTCATGGCTGAGCTGAGCCGTGCCAGTAGATCAGTTGCCAGCAGTTTGCATTCAAGTTTGCAGCTATTCCTCTAGGCTGTGGTTGTTTCCACATGCCAGCGCCACTTTTCGCTGCACCCATGGGCCATCTATGCTGCTATTCGCATCATCCTTAAATCAACCCACTTTTTAAATTAAAAAGAATTGGGCAGCAGAGGCTACTTGTAAATATGAATGGCATACAAAGTGACATTTTAAAACATGCCCACAAAGTGTGATGACCAGATTGGAGTAACTGGCATATCCCTTCCCTCAGACATTTACTTTTTATGTGTGGGAAATATCAAAATTCTCCCTGCCATCTAATTTGAAATATCCGATGAACTGTCATCAACCACAGTTGCTCTAAAATCCTGGAGATCATCAGAAGTTACTCCCCATCCCAACTGCATCCTATGCCTGTTACCAGTGTCCCCTTCCCCACATTCCCTCAATTCCCTCATTGCTCCAATTCCTGTATTGGGAAGGAGATGAGTAGCAGAGTCTGAGCACAAGAGAAGGTGTGTGTAGTCAGTCAGTTTTTGCCTAGGAAGAGCTGTATTCCTCAGGAGCACAGGGTTGTGCACGATGGATGGGGGTCCACATCCCAAGAGGGGAGAAGGCACTAGGAGGCAAGGCCATAGGACCTGGGGACCTTGTGAGCAGGAAAATATACAACAGGCTACGACCTAAGTAGCAGAGCCAGGCTGGTAAGGGCAAGAAGGATGCCTGGGGGGCGGGGGGTAAAGTGAGCAGGCTTGGGGGGCCAGCCATGCATGTGGGGAAGGTGGGGCTCAGGAAGTCAAGCAGGAATGGACATTAGGGTGCTGGGGCTGGTAGAGGGGGCCCATCCACGGAAACAAAAACAAGGTATAGTTACGGGAAGGGTATAGGAGATCAGGAGAGGACTCTAAAGCTGTGAGTTATTAGTCAATTTCCTGTTACTGTTACTGTCATGGTTTGTGTATAGGTGTCCCCTTAAAGCCTCTTGCAGTCCTGGGGTGACTTCTGGAGTATGTGGCGGATTACTGAGGATGTGGATGCTACACCTGCCCCGGGGCAGGTAATTTGCATCATAATGTAAGGTGGGAAGAGAAGCCAGCCCTTTGAGCTGCTGCTACCTCTCCCTTGCTCTCTTGCTCTTTGGCAGCCCACTCTGCATTGGAGCTAGCTGAGCATGGATTGAAACTTCCAGTAACTGTGAGCTAAAGAAACGTTTCCTTCATTTTGAGTGTTGGGTATTTGTCCCAGCAATGAGAGAAGAGTAAATAAAACAGTAACAAATCTTACAATGAGAAAAAGGTAACTTTGGTTCACACTGTAGAAGATTTCAGTCCAGGGTCAATTGGCCCTAGAACTTTTGAGCCTACGTGGGGTGCAAGAGAGCCTATGGTAGAGTCAAAGCCACGTACTGTGTGTGGAAAGTAAAAGAAAGAAGAGGAGGCCAGGGTGCGGCTTGGTGGCACAACACCAGCCCATTATGCAGGAGGAAAGGAAGAAGGAAGGGAGGAGAGAGAGATCAGTGTCACTGTCCCTTTGAAGAGCATGTCCTCAATAACCACAACTCCCACTCACACACACACACACACACACACACACACACACACACATTAGGTTCCACTATTTCCCAATAGGGCTCCCCAGAGAAGAAGCCATTAACATGTGGGGGACAGCGAGCACACAAACTGTAAAGTAAGTGTTCTACAAAGGTCAGTAGCATGCAGGTGTAAAGGTTGAAACAGAGACAGGGCGTCAAGCAGGGGCTCCAGGGAAGCCGGGCATGGGCCAGGAGAGGACTGGAGTGGGGCGAAATGGGCACTAGGTGTATCCTCTGGGGACTGAACTATGGGACAGCATCCCTGTGGTCACCCGTGCACCACTGAAATCATCTCATGTACCACTGTACAAGAACTCCTTCTCTGGTTTTCTTTGCTTGTTGTTTTTATTTTATCTATTTATTTTTGTTTGTTTTTGAAGCCTGATCTTGCTATGTAGTTCAGGTTGGCCTTGAAATCTTCTTGCCTCAGCCCCCCAAGTGCTGAGATTACAGGAGTTTGCCACCATGCCTGGCAAGAACTCCTGCTCTGAAACAAATAATGTGTTTCAGTATCTGGTTTTGGGGATTAGAAAGCCAGGAACAAACCTGCTCTCCTGTAAGGCAGATAACAGAGATCTTGAGAGCACTGGGGCTCAAGACGCGTGTTAAATAGTGAAAAATGAGTCAAGGAAGCCCAGAAAAAGACAGCTCTCCCACAGTGATCTGTAAAAGCAAGGAGCAACAACAAAGGCATAGAGTTGTGTTTAGGTTCTCAAGTCACCTGTAGAATTACAAGCTCCTTGTGCAGGAGATATCGAGGGCACCAGCAACCCTGGCAGGTGTGGATCCCCCCGACCACACTGGGGTGAGTGGCACAACATCCCAGAAGGGTGCATTGCTGTGAAGAGCAGTAGGGTAGGGAGCCACGGCCCTGTTCCTATGGCAGCATGACTCTTGGTGCTCACGAGGAATATAGCACATGGATTGATCGTTTATTTTGATTGGTTACAGGCTGTTCTATTTCTGGGCCTCCCACGCCCAATGACCTCTAGGGACCCTCCTGTTCCTATCAGCCCCCTGACCAAGGCTAGGTCCCAATGGGCAATGGGACTTTAACTCAAGATAAAAATTCAAGCCTGCCTCCCTTTTGCCTGGAAGCCGGAGCTGTTAGGGGTGAAACTAGTTCTTCAGGCAGCAGTGCTTTCTGTCATGTAGGGAGATAACTGCTGCCAGACAGGGAGAATCAGAGCAAGTGAGAGTCCCAGGCATACTCCAGCCCTGGAGCTGGTGCCCACCAGGCTTCACTCTGTCCTTCCTGCCACTTGACTCCTCAGCTCCTCTGTGAACCTGTGACCCCTGCCCATCATCTGTGGTTCAGCAGATGGAGAAACAGCAGCTCTGAACCTGCGCTGGCTCAAAGTAGGAATCTATATTTTCAATTAACTCAACAGTGAATAGGCCACCCCAATATCTTGGTTTCCCCATCTGAGACATAAGTAAACACTTTTAGGGCCCATTTAGAGCTCAGAGAAGCTGGTGGTTCCTGAGGCAGGGACTTCACATGGTGACTGGTTTGAGAAAGTTTAAAGGGAACACATACTGGGCATGGTGGTCCACACTTGTAATCATAGCACTTTGGAGGCTGAGGCAGGAGAATTGCTGAAAATTTCGGGCAGCCTGATCACTCATGTGAGTTCAAGGATAGCCTGAACTAAATAATAAGGCCTGCCTAAAAAAAAAAAAAAGTAACCTGTAATTATTTGGGTGTTATTTTGGAATTGTTTTTTTTTTCCCCCCTCTTTTCTTGCCTTTGGGTGGCCTCAAATTTAACTGATACTCCTGCCTCAGCTTTCCATGTGCTAGCATATGGGCATTTCATATTCAGCCTGGAATTGTTTGTATATAATTTTTCTATTTATTCACAGATTGCAGGTGAACCAGAGCAAAGTGCCCTGCCACACAGCCCTGAGGAGACATGACAGCAAGGAGGTAACAATGAGATGATGAATTCAGGACTCATTACTTTTCATAAAATGTGATTCTTGGTTTTTCATGAGAATACGCATTCTAGACTTATAGTAGATGGTCTGGCCTCCATCTGGCAGTGGCAGAGGAAGCAGCAGGGAAAGAACAGCAAGCAGAGTAAAGGAAGGAAATCAGAGCAAAGGAAGCAGGACAGTCACACATAGGCACTATTCTTTTACCCAACCTGCCTGCATGTAAGTTTTTAAGTTGAACTATCTAGTTCTTCAGTTGGCAGTTCCATCTTACCCTGCTGGTCCCGGTGGACAGTGCACTGCCATGGTTCCAAAGCTAGGCTGCATCCTAGGATGGAAATCAGGGCTAGTCTGCCCAACCTCAGCCTCTTGGCTTCTGAGTCAGAGAATTTCCAGACCATCTCACCTACCAGCTGAGGGTTCTTACTCAGTTCATCAAGAATCACAAATTGGAAAAATGTGGTTCTTTTAGTGTTAACAGCCCTTGACCTTGAATGCCAGCACTTATGAGCTCTTAAGTTAGCAGCCCTCCTTGTCATCCAGAGCAAGCAGCCACCAGATGGCAGGGCCAGCAATTCTCTGTCGCTCTCCACTGTTCTCTGCTGACAGCCACCTTTGGGGGTGCTTGTCCATCTGCTGATGACTTTCAGCACTGTGGCCTTCAGTATTACTAGCTCTTCATGTACCAGCTAAGCATGTTCTACCCAAGTAGAATCATGAAAAGACAGAAACATGCCATCCAGAAGAGGTTTAATTAGGACTTTTGATATAGTACAAGGTGCATGGATTGAATCTGCTAAGCACACCTGGGCTCTGCTTATCTAGGAAAAAAGACAGACTTGCACAGAAGCAGTCATGGGGAGGGCAGGGACTTATTCAGACATGACTGCAAAGGACTGCAAAGAGGCAGGTTTGTCTGGAACTGCAGAACAGAGACATCTTGGATGGAAGCTTGCAACCAAAACCAGTATCTCCTAGAGCAGCTGTGGTTGCAAAATGTAGCCAGGCCTGCTACAGTGTTTAGAGCAGGTGTGGAAGAACAACAAAAGCCTACCTGTTGGGGAGCATAAGATCTTTTTCTCCTATCTCACAACCTCCAGCCCAAGAGTACAAGTCTAGTTTCCACCCTCTGTCACTCACCCACTTATCTCCATCCTGCCTCTGCCCTTGTGCAGTTCACAAATTCCACTCTTACCTGGCTAACTGTAAGGTAACTCCTGAAGGTAACTCTTTCGTGGTCTTTCTGTCCACACCACAACTAATCTCTCCATGTGACAACTCTAACAATATCTCCCACCTGTTTACAACTTAGGGGCTCCCCTCAGCTCTAGAATCAAGTGAGGCAGATTCCTTAAACAGGCTGGTAAAACCCAGTTGCTGTCTCTTTCACTTTTCTCCTTCACTTGGCTCCAGCCACTGAAGCTCTGTTCAACTGCTCACCCTGGCTCGAGGCCCTTTGCGCATGATGTTTCCCCTGTCTGCAATGCCTGTTCCCTCTTGACAAATTAGCCCTCCATTGTTTAGATCTGACTTGAGATCTAATTCATCTGTGCATCTTTATAAATTCTCATCAACAATACTTCCACCACTTATAAAAATTCCCCATCTCTACTGCAAGTTCCCTGAGGAGAGGGAAGGACCCCATCCATTTCACTCACTACTGGATCTTCAACACCTACCACAGGGCCTGGATAATTCTTACCTATCCACAAAGAGCTAACCCACACATCTCTCTGAGACACCCTGTCTGACTCTTGGCTTTGTCAACCCATGAGCCAGCAGGTACTTGTACCATGGCATTGATAGTGCTTCAAGCAATGATTTGCTCACTACTAGTTTATAGCTTTCTAGTTGGCAAGAACTTGACCTCTGCAAAACCTCTTTCCCTAACACCGAGCACAGTGGGGAACATTAAATGAGTGGGGAGCACTGAATAAGTAACTCCAATTTTGCTGAGCCTGGATTTGATCTCTCTGAAATAGAAGGGCCAAACTAGATGATTTTGTCTGTATTTCTCCAATAGTAGGCCCCAGCACTGTAGAGTCCTGTCCTGCCAGCACCTTGATTTGGCATCTCCTGAGCCTTTGACTGTTGTCTTGCCAATCAACAAATTTAGCTGGACACAGTTCCTCTATTCCATTATGCAAACTAAGCCTCACACCTCTGGGCTTTCTATAGATTATGCAAAAAAAAAAAAAAGCCATTTTTACTATCTCCTTCCTTTTCGTTTCATGTTCTACTTCAGTCTTTTTTCAGTCTGAATGAAGACAAAGGTTTTGCACACTAATTACTGAAAGTATTTAAAATATACAAAAGATATGGAGAATAACTCAGTGAAGAACACACCCAAGTACATGCAGCACAAATATTAAAATCTCCTAATTTTAAGGAAGGGCCTTCTCATCTGAAGCCTTCTGCAGACACACTTCCACCTTTTCACAGAGCAGAGCTGGGTATCCAAGTGTGTAAGGAGAAGGCTTCATCAGAACATCGCTTCCCAACACAGTGGATACTGCCTTTCCCACACACCAGGACAGGCCCTCGAACATAATGATGCAATCATAAACCTCCAGCACACCTGCGAACCAGCACTCAGGAAGCTGGGAAAGGAGGATTACTGTGAACTTAAGGGGACAGCCTGGTGATGGGTGAGGATGAAGGTGAGATTGAGGGCCAGGGGCCAGGGGTCATGGTTAGAGGGTTAATCTCAGGGTTAGAGGGTCAGGGTCAGTGTCAGGGTCCAAGTTGCAGTATGGGTCTAGGTTGGGGTAGAGGGACCAAGTCAGAGTTAGGGTGAGGGTGAGGGTGAGGGTGAGGACTGGGGCTGGGGTTGGGATTGGGGTTAGGGCTAGGGCTAGGGCTAAGGTTAGGGTTAGGATTTAAGGTTAGGCTTAAGGTTAGGTTAAGGTTAGGGCAGAGTTTGGGTTAGGGTTAGCATTAGGTTAGGATTTAGGGTTAGTGTTAGAGTTAGAGATACATTTAGGGTTAGATATAATGAGGCTTATACATAGAAGTTAGCATTTGTGTTAGGTTTACAGTAAGGATTTAGAATTAGTTTTAGGTTTAGGTTTAGGGTTAGCCTGGCGTAGATTTAGACTTAGTATTAGGATTTTTGGTTAGAGTTAGGGTTAGGACAGAAGTTTTAGCGTTAGTGTTAAAGTTTGTATTTAGGTTTAGGTTTAGGGTTAGGGTTAATATTAGGGATAGTTTTACAGTTAGTATGGAGTAAAAGCTAGGGCTAGGAATTAGAGTTAGGGTTAGTGTTAGGATAGGGTTAAGTTTAGGCTTATGCTTATGCTTAAGTTTTGGGTTTGGATAGAGTTAGGATTAAGGTCAGGGTTAGGGTTAGTGGTAGAGTTTGGTTAGGGTTAAGGTTAGTGTTTAGTGTTAGGGTCAGGATTAGGGTTAGGATACAGTTAGGGTTAGTGTTATGATTATGGTTAGTATTAGGTTTAGGGTAGGGTTAGGGTTATGTTTAGGGTTAAGTTGAGGATTTAGTGTTAAGATAGAGTTAGGTTAAAGTTAGGGTTACTGTTAGTCATTAGCTATAGGGTTGGGGTTAGTGTTAGCATAGAGTTAGGGTTTGGGTTAAGATTAGTGCTAGGTTTAGGGTTAGGGTTAGTCTTTAGGGTTATGGTTAGCGTTAGGGTTAGGACATAGTTAGGGTTTGTGTTATGGTTAACATTAGGTTTAGAATAGGTTTACGGTTAGGGTTAGGATTTACTGTCAGTGTTTGGCTTAGGGTTAGGGTTAGGGGTAGGTTAAGGGTAGAGTTAAGGTTAGGTTTAGGGTTAGAATTTGTTGCTATGGTTAGGGTTAGTCTTTGGATTAGGTTTAAGTTAGGGATACAGTTAATGTTAAGGTTAGGGTGTGGGTTTACGTTAGTGTTAGTGTTAGTATAGAGGCAAGGTTATAGTTAGTGTCAAATTAGGGTTAGTGTTAGTTTTAGGGTTAGGGTTAGGATAGGGTTAGGGTTAGGATTAGGGTTGTATTTGGATAGATTTAGGGTTAAGGTTAGGGTTAGTGTTAGTGTTAGGATTAGTGTGAGGGTTAGCGTTTAGAGTTATGGTTATAGTTAGGTTCATAATAGAGTTAGGGTTAGCATTAGAGTTTATGTTATAATAGGGTTAGGGTTATGGTTAGGATTAGGATTTAGTGTTTAGGTAAGGGTTATGATTAAGGTAGGGGTAAGGTTTAGGATAGAGTTAGCCCCAGGGTTTGGGTTAGGATATAGGGTTAGGGTTAGAGTTAAGATTATGGTTAATGTAGTGTTAAGGTTAGTGTTAGGGTAAGTCTTAGGACTAGAATAGGGATAAAGTTAGGGTTAGTATTATTATAGATTTAGGGTTAGGGTTAAGAACAGGGTTAGGATAGAGTTAGGATTCGGGTTAGTGTTAGGTTATGTTAGGTTTAGTGTTTGGGTTTGGATACATTTAGGGTTAAGGTCTGGGGTAGTGTTAGTTAAGTTTTGGTTAGTGTTTAGGGTTAGGGCTAGGGTTAGGTTTAGAATAGAGTTAGGGTTAGGGTTAAGATTATGATAGGCTTAGGGTTAGAGTTAGGGTTAAGGTTAGCATTTACTGTTATGGTTGGAATTAGGATTAGGATAGAGATAGGGTTAGGGCTATGGTTAGGGTTAAAATAGGGTTAGGGTTGTGATTAGGATTAGGGTTAAGGCAAGGCTTTAGGGTTGGGGTAGAGTTAGGTTAGGGTTAATGTTATGTTTATTCTTTAGGGTTAATTTTAGGGTTAGTGTTAGGATAGAGTTAGGGTTAGGTTTGACGTTAGTGTTAGGGTGAGGGTTTAGTGTTTAGGTTTACAGTTAGGTTTAGGGTTAGGATAGAGTTACGGTTAGGGTTAGGTATAGGTTTAGGATAGGGTTAAGGTTAGGGTTAGGGCTAGGTTTAAGATTAAGGGTTAGTGTTAGGTTTAGAGTTAGGGTTAATGGTAGGTTAAGGAGAGACTTAAGGTTAGGGTTAGGGTTAAGATTTATTGTTAGGGTTAGGGATAGGCTTAGTGTTACATTAGAGCTATGGTTATGGTAGTGTTAAGGTTAGGATTCAGATTAGGTTTAGGGTTGGTGTTAGTGTTAGGGTTAGTATAAAGGTAGGGTTAGGGTTAGTAGCTTTAGTGTTAGTGTTAGGCGTAGGGTTAGGATACGGTTAGGGTTAGGGTCAGGGTTTGGGTTTGGATAGAGCTAGGGTTAAGTTTGGGGTTAGGATTAGTGTTAATATCAGGCTTAGGGTTAGTGTTTAGGGTTGTGGTTAGGGTTAGGTTCAGGATAGATTTAGAATTAGAGTTATGATAGCATTAGGGTTAGTGTTAGGATTAGGAATTTGGGTTGGGGTTATGGTTATGGTTAGGGTTAGAATTGAGTTACGGCTATGATTTGGGTTTGGGTTAGAATTTAGGATTATGTTTAGTGTTAGAGTTAATGTTATGTTAGTATAGTGTTAAGGTTAATATGTTAGGGTACATCTTAGGGTTATGATAGGGTAAGGGTTAGGGTTTGGGTTAGGATATAGTTAGGGTTAGGTTTAGTGTTATTATTGGGTTAGGGGTAGGGTTAGGATTAGGATTTAGTGTTAGGGTTAGTATTAGGATTAGGGTAAGGTTAAAGGTTAGGATAGTTATGGCTAGAGTTTGGGTTAGTGTTAGGGTTTAGGGTTATGTCTAGGGTTAGGATTAGGATACAGTTAGCATTAGGGTTAGGTTTAGGGTTCTGGTATAGGATTAAGGTTAGAGTTAGGTTTATGGTCATGATAGTTTTAGGGTTAGGGTTAGGGTTAGGCTAGGGTTAGGGTTATGGTTAGGGTAGAGTTAGAGTTAGGGTTAGGGTTAGAGTGAGGGTTTAGTGTTAGGACTTGTTAGGGTTAGATTCAATGAGCATTATAATTAGGAGCTAGAGTTAGTGTTAGAGTTAGTATAAGAATTTAGATTTACATTTAGATTTAGGGGTAGTGTTATAGTTAGGTTAGGGTTATAGTTAGTGTTGGGATTTATTGTTAGAGGTAGGGTTACGATAGAGAAAGTGTTATGGTCAGTGTTAAGGTTAGGATTTAGGGTTATGCTTAGGATTAATATTTTGATTAGAGTTAGGGTTAGAATAGAGTTAGGGTTAGGATTTAGGGTTAAGGTTAGGTTTAGCCTTAAGGTTAGGATAGTGCTAGATTTAGTACTAGTGTTAGGGTTTATGCTAGGATAAGGTTAGGTTTAGTGTTAGTTTTTGGGTTATGGTTAGGGTTAGATTAAGGATAGGGTTAGGATTAGCCTTACAGTTAGGGTTAGGGTTTCACTTCTGATAGAGTTAGAGTTAAGGTCATGGTAAGTGTTAGTGTTAGGGTTAATGTTACGGTTAGTTAGTGTTTAGTGTTAGTGTTATTGTTAAGTTTAGGGTGGAGTTTGGGCTAGGGTTAGGGTTAGGATAGAGTTATGGTTATGGTTAGGGTTATGGTTAGTGTTAGGATATAGGTTTAGGACAGAGTTAGGGTTAGGGTTAGGGATAGGTTTGGTCTTTAGGTTTAGCATTAGGGTTAGTGTTAGGATAGAGTTAGGATGGAGATAGGGTTAGTGTTAGCATTAAGTTTTTTGTTTGGATAGAGTTAGGGTTAGGGTTAGGGTTAGGATACAGTTGCTTTACAGTTAGGATTAGCATTTAAGGTTAGTGTTAGTTTTAGGGTTAGGTTAGGATTGGGTTAGGGTTTGCGTTAGGTTAGGATTTAGGGTTTGTGTTAGAGTTAGAGATAGGGTTAGGGTTAGATACAATGAGGGTTATAATTAGGTTTAGTGTAAGGATTTAGAATGAGGTTTAGGTTTAGGTTTAGGGTTAGGCTGGGGTTAGTTTTAGGATGAGTGTTAGGATTTAAGGTGAGAGTTGGTTTTACGATATAGTTAGTTGTAGCATTAGTGTTAAAGTTTGTATTTAGGGTTAGGGTTAGGATTAATGTTAGGGATAGTGTTAGGGTTAGGATAGAGTTAAGGTCAGGGCTATTGTTAGGTTTAGGATTTAGGGTTTAGGGTTACATTTGTTGCTAGGGGTAGGATATGGTCAAGTTTAGGCTTATGCTTAGGATTAAGTTTTGGGTTCAGATAGAGTTAGGGTTAAGGTTAGGGATAGGGTTAGTGTTAGTGTTAGGATTGGGGTTAGGGTTAGTGATTAGGGTTATATTTAGGGTGAAGTTCTGGATAGAGTTAGGGTTAGGGTTAGAGTTTATGTTATAATAGGGTTAGGGTTATGGTTAGGATTAGGATTTACGGTTAAGGTAAGGGCTATGATTAGGGTAAGGGTAATGATTAGGGTAAGGATAAGGTTTAGAATAGAGTGAGGCCTAGGGTTTGGTTTAGGTTTAGGATTTAGAGTTAGGATTAAGGTTAGTATTGTGTTAGAGTTAATATTAGGGTAAGTCTTAGCATTAGGATAGGGTTAAGGGTAGGTTTAGGATAGAGTTAGGGTCGGGTTAGTGTTAGGTTATGGTAGTGTTAGGTTTAG
>PVKA01052102.1:0-11874 GCA_004027165.1 Ctenomys sociabilis | reverse complement strand
AAAACTTGCTTAGGACAGTTGAACAAACAGAGGCCCAGACAACTTACAGGTGACACAATGAATTCACTAGGAAACAGTTTGACCCCTTTAAGGTTTGCTATTAAACTTCGCTTGCCGAGTCCTGCTGGCTTCCACAGGGCTACGTCTGTTCCCCTCTGCAGGCTGCGATCCCATCCTGCATCTCATCCCACATCTGAAAGCCAGTTTCATCTAATCTTCTCTTTTTTGTTGTTTTTGAGCTTTTTTCTTTTTAAGTAGGTACATTATCATTCTGAATTTTTCCCCACTGTAGGAACTTCATTGTTGTGTTTTATTATTGTATTTCATTTATCATCTTTGGCTGAAAGGAGGATGCGACCCAGCTTACGAAGTCAAGCTTGTCCATCTGCTGTGAAGGTGCCTGAGCCCAGGGCTGATGCTGAGTCGCTAATCTTCCGGTTCCCGAGCCTGAGCTCTGTCTTGCTTCTTTCTTCATTCGCTGAGCTTGAGCGTCCTCCAGATTCCCTGCTCCTGCCTTAATGCACAAGAGGAGGTGCAGAAATCGTGGGTGCAGTCTCCTGACGCTTCGCCAGGTCTCACCTAGAAAGGGCTCCTGCATTCCCAGGAAGCACACGGAGGTCAGGCTCCTGCCTGCTGGTGTCAGGGACTTCGAAGCTCCCTTTTCCTAACACCCGTTTGACACTGCAGACACTTGTGGGACACCATGGAGCAAGGGTTGGAAGAGTTCAGTATGTGACATCTGGGACGGGAACAGCAGGCAGGTGCCTTTGCTGAGGAGGCCTTCAGTCATTCACCCCGTGTGGTCCTGGGCTCTTCCCAGCTAGCATTTTAAAAGCGATCTTAGTGTGTTTGGCAGTGGGCTAGATGCATCACATTTATAACTATGTAAACCACAGAGGTCACATGCAGTCGGGAGTAGCATGCATTCACACTAGACAGATTGCTGGAAAGTGCTCAGAAGATTAACATCTCAGTGTTGGAGAGAGATTAGCCCCATGTATGTACTTAGAAAAACAGCTCCTTTCTTGGATTTGCTAGTTTACTAGACTCGCAGAGATCTTGGAAACAGGTCAGCCCATTGGTGATCGATAAAGAATTGGATAAAAGAGACGAACACACAATCAGATGAAGAGTGGCACAGGGAAAGGTCTGAGGGTGTCCTGAGCCCAGAGCCATCTGTCCCTCTGCAAGTAGGGCATGCCACCTTCCCAGATGGCAGCTGTATTCTCCAGTGCTGAAGCTCTCCAAACACTGCACTTTTGGAATTTTTATGGAGGATGCATCTTGCAGGCATGATCAGTTATTGACTCCATAGAACGTGGGAGGAGCTGAGAAGATCTCTAATCATGCAAGGCTCTGCCCTCCTGGTCACCCATCTAGGAGCCACCAAAGTCACCTCACCAAAGTGAAAGAGCTCCCATCACTCAGGGAATGAGTGTAGGGCTTCTGTGTCACAAACTGTCTCAGGTACTCTTCTCGTTGTTGGGACAAATACCCAACACCCAAAATGAAGGAAGGAAAGATTTATTTAGCTCACAGTTACTGGAGGTTTCAGTCCATACTCAGCTAGCTCCAAGGCAGAGCGGCACATGGCAGAGAGCAACCTTTTCATAGCAAGCAGCAAAGAGCAGAGAGCGAAAGGAGGGGCCTCAGCTCAGGCAGCTGGCCGGCCCCTCTCCCCTGACGATGTAAGTGTAAAGCAAATTACCTGCCCCAGGGCAGGTGCAGCATCCACTCCCACAATAATCCAGCACAAACTCCAGCAGCTGCCCACCCCATGACTGAATGAGGCTTTGGGGGGACAGCTATACACAAACCACAGCAGAAAGCAATGGATGAAGGACGCTTGTAGCATTCTATTGCTTAGGAAAATACAAGGATTTTAGAAACTTTGTGTGAGGAACTGAGAACAGAGAACAACTATGTATTTCTTTTTTTTTTTTTTCTTGGTACAGGGTCTCACTATGCAGCCCACATTCATAGTGAGCCTCCTGCTTTCTGCCTCCCTAGTGCTGGGGTTACAGGCGCATGCCACCATGCCCAGACTCCATAGCTGGCTCAGCGCACCCGAAGGCGGGGCCAGTGTGGCATGGGGAACCAGGAATCAAACCCTGGCCGCTGCACTTACCTAAGCAAGCATTTGGGGGTTTGGATCCAGGGCATGGAGGGTGACACTTCTTCCTGTCTATCATTTGGGTCCCTGTGATAAGCCATGACTCAGCTGGGCCTGAGAACAGGTGTTCCCAGGACAAAGGCGGGATGTTACTGGCAGTTTATTTTCCCTAAAATTCAACAAAGAGGTACACGTAAATATTTTTAAAAGTTGATATTGCTTAGCAAAGAAAAATCTGGATAGTTTTCAGTTTGCATTTATGATAATAAAGAAAAACAATTTAACTCAAAATGTAAATTTATCATAGGCTTAGCATTTGCATTTAGCACTTCAATCTTTACACACACCCGTGTTTAGGACAGATGTAGAATGAGCTTGTTTGTGAGTATCCACTTGCTGTGGGTAGATGAATTTCATTCTGACAGTAGAGGTGGCCCTGTGCCTGATCGGGGGATATGAGTGATCAGTGAGTGATCCTGGCCAGGGTGGGATTTCTAAGGACTGATGCAGTATGGGAATGGAGAAGGCACCTGCAAAACTAAACACCTGAAACAAGGGAACATGAAGCCAGAGGCCTTTGACAACTTGGTGCCTAGATGCAAGTAAGGACTAGGAGGGACTAGGTGGTACACAGTGAAGATCAGGGAGAAACCAAAGATTACAAACACACCTGACCGTAAGGCTGTTTTTAGTCCTCATCTCTCAAATCAAATAAATTGGTCTTTCATCCTGCCTCCTCTCCTACCCTAATGCCTGGAGCTCCATGCTTCTGTTCCACTGGCTTCTTTCTGTTCCTCCAATTTGCCCAGCCCAGTCTCACCTCAAGGCTTTGCCTGTGCTGCTCAGTTCACCTGGATGCTTCTCCTCACTCCCATCTGGACCTGATGGCTTTCTTTACAACAGGCAGTGCCCAATCAAATGTCCCTGGTTTGTCCATTCCGAGGCAACACACAGTCAGTCATTCTCTGTCACCATGTATTATGGACTGAGCAGTGCCCTTCCCTCCCTGAAATCTTTAGATTTCTTTATTGATATCCTGCATTGATCTACTAGAATTTAAGCACTATGAGGACAGAAGCATTTTCTGTTTAATTGGTCATTAGCTCTCTACTGTCTACCACAGGAACCAGCTCATTCATAGTTTATCCAGGAGGAAGGAAGGAAGGAAAGAAGGAAGGAAGGAAGGAAGGAAGGAAGGAAGGAAGGAAGGAAGGAAGGAAGGAAGGAAGGAAGGTAGGAAGGAAGGAAGGAAGGAAGGAAGTCAGTCAAACAAGACTGCAGGAAAGGAGGCAGCACTCTATAATAAACTCTGGTTACTAAACTGGAAACAAGGAGTTGCTTTATGTGTGTAGATGTATCCTACATCTACAGTTTTCATACAGTATTTTAACTGACTGACACTGACAAAAAACTTAAAATTTCTTGGATAAAATTTAACAATTCAGGCATGGTGGCACATGCTTGAGTCCCAGCTGAAGGGACACTGAAACCAAAGGACCATGTGAGCTCATGAATTCGAGAGTAGACTGGGTAATATAGGAAAACCCGATTCAAAAATAAGGAAAAGAAAATAAAAAGGTCATGTTCACAAATTGAACTTTCATTCCAGGCAAACTAAATTGGCTGCATATAGGCTGGGTAATCTAGGCAACTCTGAGGACCAGCCAGTCTTGGGGGTGACAGATCAGACCCACAGGAAAGTGGAGCGCTCCTCCTCAGTTAAGCTGAAAGAAAGCCTCAGTAGAGTTCGCTAGTAACTCATTTTCTTTCTAAGTAAGCTTTGAGTTGATGTACAGGTAAAAGAAAAACCAGCATGTATCCTAAATTTAAATCTATGCATATTGTTACTGTTTTTAACAATGGCTGCGTAACAAGCTGAGGAAAGGTTGTTTTTGCTTCTCCTTTTCAGATCCTGTGGACATATTATCCACAGAATTCACTTAAAGACTCTTACACAGGAGCCCGTGGCTGATCTGTGGGCTTTGCTGCAGACAAGGGAATCTGTGGCTTACTCAGGATTCGAGCAGGTCCTTCCTAACTGTAGCCGAGACCAGCGCCAACAGCTGGAGTTTGGGCAGCTGGGGCACATTGACGCTGGGTTCTCTGAGTCATTTTCCTTGATCAGAAACAGGAGATGGAGACTGACCATCGCCCTGTCACTGCGTTTTTGTATCCATATCCTCTCCCTTGCACGGCATCCATTATGCATTGCGGTTATCAGAAGCTATTTGTGAATACGTGTACTTAAACAGCTTTGCAATCTGGGTAAAGTTTAGGCCATGTCTTCCTTTCATGACTGCTGTGTCATACCCACATTACTAGCTCCTCAGCAGCATCTTTTGGTTTCAATCACGTTTGTGTAGACTTTTTCTTCTGAAGATGATGGGAGTGCAGGTATGCCTAGCAGAGACTATTTACTCCTCAGATAGGGCCTGGGGCCTGAAACTGTGGCAGATTTCTCTTAGACCCAGGTCCCATGGTATGAAGTCATGTCCACCCTGACACTCTTCCCAAAGTACCCTGAGGGTGGCTGATCCAAGGACACACAGGTCATTCTGTGGGGACAGCAACTTGTTTTATCTTTTTTTCTTGCAAGTTGAAGTTTACTCTGAAAGAAAAGAGACTTTGTGTACAACTTTCATAGCAGGAATTTAAACAAATATTTAATCAATATAAATTTGCCTAAGCATTTTTTATAATGTTGAAAGAATTAAGCCAAATTATCCTTAATTTTATATATAAAGGTTTTTACTGGCCGGGCATGGTGGTGCAGGCCTGTAATCCCAGCACTCAGGAGGCTGAGGCAGGAGGATTGCTGTGAGTTCGAGACCAGCCTGAGCTACAAAGTGAGCTTAAGGCCAGCCTGAACTTCATGATGAGACCCTGTCTCAAAAAAAAAAAAAAAAAAAAAAAAAGGATTTTTACTGTATAGAAAATAATTCTATCTGTTAAATATCAGCTGATGGATACATTACTATCCCTTCAACAGTTAATGTTTACAGTATTTATTTATTGTTTTATCCACATGTACTGTGTGGCCTGAAGCATAATATCATTATTTTGCATTAATAGCTTTAGAGTTTTTATGTTTGCATCTTTGGAATATAAATGTTCAGGAATGAAAGTTATAAAATATGAAGGCTTTCTGAGAGAGCACCTGCACTTTTCCTTTTTTTTTCTCATTTGCTTTTCCTTTTCTCAGTTAAAATAATCATACAAAAATATTTTAGAAGCCCAAGAAGATTCTTTTTTAAAACTTTTAAAGCCATATCATCAGAAAATAACCCTATGTAAACATCACTTATTGTACCACAGCCACTATTTTATAATTAATTTTTCATTACATACGATAGGAATAATGTGATTTCCTTTACTAAAATGTTATTTTACGACATGCTGTGTAATAAGTACATGGTATTTCATCCTGCAGCTGTGTTGTAACATAAGCCCCTGTAATAGGAGCTCGGCTGGGTGAGAGACAGGATCTGAAGCACCCCCACCACCCGCTAGTTGGGGCTATGCCCAAGATATTTATTGACCCCATCCCTTAGTGTCCTTATTTATAGACAGATGTAGCCTTGGTTTCAGGCTGATTAACATGAAGATTTAAAAAGTTATGCACCAGTTATTTAAGAGAGAGTACTCAGAAAATTGTTCCAATAGATTTTATTAAAACAGTATTGTTGTAATAAAATAATTATCTGACAAATCGTTAGTTCTCAAATATTCATTGTTAATTACATTTATTACTTTCAGGTTTTTGATGTCATAGTATTGAATATCTTATATAATGAATATTATTTATTTATTTATTTATTTGATACAGGGTCTTGTTACGCAGTTCAGACTCATAGCACTCCTCCTGTCTCACCCTCCCCAGACCTGGAGTTATAGGCATGTACCACCATACCTGGTTTAGGGCTAGCATAGCACAAATCGTGGTTCTGGGGCTGGCATGGCATGTAGTACCAGGGATTGAACTCAAGACCTTGTGCTTGCCAGGCACACTTAGAGCTCTGAGTTATCTTCCTAGCCCATGAATATCTTTGAAACTTCTGCATTTTTCTCATCGTTTCCCTGTTAGGTTTTTTTTTCCCACAAGTAGAATTATGCCTTCGCTAGCTATTCTAAATCACACATCATTGCCTGCTCTACAAAACTGTAGGAAACAAGGCAACTATTCCTCAGTGAATGATGTTTCTGGAAATGTTATATGGTAGGAAATCACCACTGCCCCACGAGGACTTTTGCAGTTCTCCAAAATCTTTGACTGTTAGATTTATGCAAATTGCAATTCATTTTCATTGTCTGCATAATGTTCTGGAAAAAAATTACAGAAAAAGTAAAAGCTAGCATCTACATTGGGTGTGCTGGTATATAATCTGATTTTTGCTTGTGGAGATATTCATATTATTATGAAAACTCACACTTGACTATGCACATGGTTAAGGTGGCTCCCTCACTGAAACTAATATTTTCTATTCCAAAGAAGAAAGCAGCAAGCCTCGGGAGCAGTCCACCCTCCAGAGCCCATGCCAGTGGAACAGCCCAGGCGACCAAGGTCAGTCATTTCCTGAATGCCAACAGCCGCTCCTCTTCTCTGTGCTACAGGGTCTCACCTCCCCAGTGGACAGGGTCTGTGGAGCAGGCCAGCTGGGCTGATATAGCACTGAAAACATTTGAACAAACTATCTTTTCTGTGTTGGAGGAGAGGATATCATTTCCTGTTCTTAATTTGTTTTTTGTTCTTTAAATGTATTTAGTTCAGGGTCTACAGGGTCTCACTACACAGATGGAACTTGTAGTAATCCTCCTGTTTTCAGCCTCCCAAGTGCTGGGATTACAGATGTGCATCACCACAGCCAGTCTCACTCACTGTCTCTGTGCACCCTGGGGGCGGGGCCAGCACATCACACTAGGGATCAAACCCTGGTTCCTGGGCCTGCCTAGACAGGTGCTTTAATCTGCTGAGCTGTCTGCCTGACCTTTCTTGTTCTTAATTTTTTGAGAAAGGATGTGGCTATGCCGTAGTAATCTTGATCTCCCTCTGCAGCCCAGCCTAGCCCTGGTGATCCTCCTGCCTCAGGCTGCCAAACCGTGGGATTGTAGGTGTGCGCCACCACACCCAGCAAGAGGATATAAGTTCTTAGCAGTGGTTTAAATGATTTAAAATCTAGTAAAACCATTTACATTATAATTGCTCCCACCATAGAATAATGTGTTCAATAAGTAATATTACCATTATTCTGGACTTCTGTAGATCTTGTAAGGAAAATATTGCCTTCTTTATTTAGAAAGTAATTCAAATATTACCATATTTCACCAATAATTCATAAGCATTAACCATATGGGGTTCCCTAAGGGCTCTATGAAATTACCTTAGGTAATCCCTATTATTACTATTCCTGTATATTAAAGAAACCAGGGCTCATGGAGTAGGCAGTAGTGATGCACAAAGCCAGTAGGGTGGAGGCAGACGGAAGGCCAGTGCTCCTGTACTCACAAGGTCCCTGATGATGCTGGTCCCTCAGAGCCTTGCAACTTACAAAAAAAAAAAAAAAAAAAAAAAGTCACTTAAGGCTTACTTTTCAGCAAAAGAAAGTATAAATTTGCTAACAGTTTTGTGTTCAGTCCAGTTCAACTCTGTGGTCTTCTGCTATGTCCAGATTATCTCAAGCTGAGCCTGATTCAGGACTGTACGTACAACAATTTCCATAAGCAGCCTTTCCTTTGAAATTGGTGGCCATCCTGTGGCAGGCTGTGGCCTCTTTCATTTATGCCATTTGCTCCATGGGGCGGTAATACTTTAGCATCTCCTGGAGCCCCAAGATCCTGAAGCTACCTGGCTGAGAAGTGAGAACAGCCTGTGCTCTGTGAGCAAGGTGCAGTAGCCACCCCAATTTAAGATTGTGAGTGTGTTTTATTGAGCTTCTTAAATCTTCATCCCACTACCCAGCAAAAGGATCAAAATCATCTATCATCTGTGAATTTTAAATAGAGGATGTTAAACGTTTGCATTTGGGACCAACATGAATCTCAGCCCTCTCCTGCTGCTATACTCCAGGGGTGCTTCTCTGTGAGGAGATGTGGCTCCCTCTGCTGAACAGATCCAGGCTCACGTTTCCCCTTTGCCACTCTTTTAGCAGTCTCATTGGGCTGCACAAGGAGACTTTTCTGCTCATTGCTGTTGTAAAAATGAGATAAAATTAGACATTTAGGGGCCTGGGAGATGGCTCAGTGGAATAAGCTCTTCCCTGGCAAGTGCAAGGGCCTGAATTCAATCCCTGGTTCCACAAAATAAATAAATAAATAAACAAACAAACAAACAAATAAATAAATAAATAAATAAATGCATTTAAATGCAGAGCCCTGGGTCTGGTACCTGGTAACCCTGGTATTGGGGAAATCTATCCCCTTGCAAATACTCTTGCCTGTCCTCCTTCTCTGTTGTTTGATGGTCTCCAAGTGGAAAAATGATATGTTGCGCTTATGTGGACCTCTATTTAACTTATACCAAAATTATACCTCTAAAAATGAGAAGGCTTCTTAGCAAAGCCCACACACAATGATAGTTAGTGAAGTAATTTGTAAATTTTTCCCAGAATAGCTATTACCTAACTAAACCTTTGGAGGTTAAGTGTGTGGTGGAAAACCACACCTAGTGTTTTTCTTGAAAAAGACCTGACTTGAAAGTCATAGGAACCAGAACCTTTTCCCCATCACTTGTTCCACACAGGAAGTTTTCACTGGGTCTTCCTGAGGTGCGATGGGTGTAAGGACTTTGGTTCCCCCTCCATCCCTGTTCTGTCCCCAGAAGCTGAGGGTGTGGAGTGACGCAGCTGGGATATGCAGGTGCCTTAGCTGCTTGGTCATGGCTTTAGTACTTAGAAAGTCCAGCCTGAAGTTGCTTGCTGTCTTCTGTGACACTGCCCTGTCCCACCCCAGCACTGATCTTTCTACTTGCGCTGGCTTACTGGCTTCTTCTGGCTCACTTTCCTTCAGCAGCTTCCTGTACACATTTACCAGAGTTTAATCCCCCCCATGCCTCTTCTCATGGTTTTAGCATATGCGCTGCTGAAGTGAGCATAATTTCTCATGATTTTAACTCTTACAGAGCTATAAAAGAAAAACCTGTCTGCCAGTCTCTCCTTTTGATGTCAGATTGGATATCATAAATTCTTATAAAATAAATGTGATCATAAATAGCGTCCCTTCTTCCATGCAGTTCTGAACTTAGATCCAAAGCTCTTGAGTGGAATAGATATTACTGACTCAAAGTAGTTATTGCAAAACATCCAGTGCTTAAAATGCAATTTTTGGTAAATTAATAATGAAGACTAATGAGACTGGGGAAATCATAGATGCTTCCTAGCATGAAGATAGCTGTGATCCATAACTACTCAGGTAGCTGTGTTGCTGGAAGAGTTCCAAGATAATTAACAATCAGAATAGATTGGAAGCCAGGTTTCAGACTGCAATAGAAATATTTCTGTAGAAGACTAGGCAGTTAAGATGTTTTGGTTAAAGTTGTTAGTTCCAACTAGAATCCACCCAGATGAGTTTAAGCCAAAAGGAGTTTCTTAAATTTTCTTAAGTGAGTGAGTAGCTTGAAGGAAAATCTGGGAAGAATGTGAAGTTGTACAGACAGGAGCATCGCGCAGGACAGTTGGGGCTTTTCCTGCTACGGCCAGACTCCACCAAAGCTCACACCTCCCACGTCCTATGGGAAGCCAGATGGTCTCCCATTGCCAGTCCTGACCAATGAAATACCTTCCTGTAATGTTGACGCCCCCTGGAGCAGTGGACTCCTTGCACAGCCTTCCTCCGTCTCATTCTTGTGCGGCAAGGTAAATTGGCCAAGGTAAATCACATGCCTCGGTCATGCTATGGGGAAATCTGAGGATAGGACTTTCCTGGATTCTACTTGAGGAAAACGTGCACTGATGAAGGGGAAGTTATCAGTATTCCGGGAAGGTTTCCAGATGTGTGGTCGATTGCCAAATGAAAAGGGGCTGGGGAGACGGCTCAGTGGAATAAGCTCTTCCCTGGCAAGCACAAGGGCCTGAGTTCAATTCCTGGTTCCTAAAAAAAAAAAAAAAAGAACAAATGACAATGCCCTGTTACCTGATTAAACAATAGGAAAGTCATCGATGACAATAATCGCTCAGCAATATGAGACATCTAAGTGGAAAGTGGAAGTAACTTTCCTCACCTCCTAGAGAAGGGCTACAAAAGAGTAGATAGCCCCAAGGGAAATTCTTTGTGCTTTGGGATCTGTTTTTCACAAATAGTTCTGACAACTGTAGTGACACACTTCTCCTTTCAGATTCCGTTCTTGCTCATAACATGAACCAGGGACAGATAGCTCAGCAGATTAAAGTACTTGTTTAGGTGGACACAGCGGCCAAGTTCGCTCCTCCGTCGGCCATGCCGGCCCTGCCCCCAGCACCAGCTGAGGCAGAGATTGAGACTGGGCATGGTGGCGCTCACCCGTAATCCCAGAATTTGGGAGGGTGAAAACAGGAGAATCACTATGAGTCCGAGCTGTGTAGTGAGACCCTGTAGACCCGGTACTAAATACATAAAATAAAAAAAAAAAGCTGCTCACAACATGAATCAGAGCCTGAGAGATAATGTAGTCAGTGTCACAATCATGCCACAGTAGCTTCGATACTGTGAGATTACGAAGTGACTCTTCATTAGGATAGGCAAACATTTTTGCTTCGATAATTGTTCATGTACTTTACTATGCTATACAAACTAAAGTGGTACATAAAACTTATAACCCTATGGATATTTTTGATTAATATATGTGTTCTGCTGAAGCAAGCACAATATTGTTGCTTAAAACAGGTTAAAAAGTCAATCTATTTTCAATTAAGTAAGCATAATACAATTATGGCAGGTAAGTATGCTATATTATAGCAATGTGTAGGCAACATAACCAAACGTATAAAAAATAAGATAGAATCAGTAATTATCATATTTTAAGCTTTGCACAGTGGCAGTATCTTACCAATGAGGTTTATCCAAGGTGCGACTATTGCTAAGTAGTGATCATATTTTAATGTATGAATCAGTAGGGTTTTTATTAAAATGAAGATTATGATTCAGGAAGTCTGGGTTGATGCTGAGATTCTGCTTTTTAATAACTTCCCAGGGGCTGTGGGTCTGGGACTTACACTATGAGTAGCTAAGGGGCTGAACTGTACAAAATGTGAGCAGTTTAAACCGCGTGTACTTTAGGTTGCCGACGAATGAATGGAAAAATCTGGTTCAAAAGCAGATTCACATTTCCCAAAGCAAGAAACTTTGATTCCCCAGGAAGGAGCAATGCCCAGGGCTTCATCCAGCAGTGAAGGGCGTCTTCAGGGTTTCTGATACGGGTGACCCGGAAACCCTGGCTGTGGGAGAAAGGACGCCTGTCCGAGGGAGACCTTCACAGTTAGAGCAGCCCAGGGGAGCAGGAGCATCCGCTTCATGTCCTCTGGCAGCCCCTTGCTCCTGGGCCTGCATCATAAGCCTCTTGGGAAACTTTACTTCATAACCTTCGGTCACTCATCTGTACTCTTCAGGAGCATAGAAATACCTTCACAGCGGAAGCCACAGCTGCCTGACACGGGGCTTGGGTTCACTGGCTGCCACGCCATCCCGCTTTCATCCCAGCTTGGGGCCCAAAGTTTCTTGTGGTTGGTTGGTTTATACTTTGAGGAAAAGTTTGCTTTCAACATTACTTTTAAATTTTAATAACTTTTTTTCTG
>PVKA01052101.1:0-11881 GCA_004027165.1 Ctenomys sociabilis | reverse complement strand
CATTTGCTGAGTACTTCAGCAGGTAAAATCTTCAGGGTCTAGGGCCCAGGGAAATGGCTCAGTGGCATAAGCACTTCCCTGGCAAGTGCAAGGGCCTGAGTTTGATTCCTGGTTCCCCAAAAATTAATAAATGAATAAATCTTCAGGGTCTAAATGATTTACTGTATACTGTTGACATTGTATTTCTTGGGCATATGGAAGAGTCATCCTCTGCAGAAAGAGAGAAGGTTAGTGACTGCCTAGGGCTGCAGGGAGGGGAAATGGGGAGAGGCTGCGAATGGCAAGGGATTTAATCTGGAATAAGAGAATGGTGATACTTGTGCAAATTATGAATGTGCTGAACCCACTGGATTATACAACTCCAAAGAACCAATTTTATTGTAGATGAATTATAGCTCAAAAAACAAGCAGGGAAGAGTTTACTTGTAGCTGTTGCAACAAAGACTGGATTAACTCGGCTGAGACAAAGAATGGCAGGGTTGATTTTTTTTTTTAATTTATTTTTCATTTTATTGAAGTATAAATATCAATCAGATAGTTTTAAGACACCTTAACAAGACAGATTCGATAAGTTAATACATTGCAAACTGTTTTCATACTGTTTTGGTATTGTACAAGGTGCATACATGATATTATACTTACAGACATTATTATAGCAGATATCTCTTATCAGTAAATTAAGAGTGTAGCTGTTTACTTATCTTATTTTTTATACCTGAATTATATCAAAAATTCAATAATTATTTTCCTAGTGGATGACCATAGTACTAGAAGCCGACATAATATCCTGTCCAACCACCATTAGTGCACATCTTGCCTCTCATAGGATTATGTAGAAGCACAGCATTATCTATCCCAACTGTACTGTCTATACACACACATCATGATTCTTCCTTTCTATACCCCTTCCTTTGTCTACACCTGTCAGAGATGGGCTCTCCATTGTCATTCAACTAACTTAGGTGCTTGAACTCAACAACACAATCCAACACAGTCCAGCATTCCACAACAATAGTGAGTTATTCAAAGAAGTTGTCGACCATAGCCATTTACAACTCAGCTTAATATTATGGCTCCGCAATGTATACTTCATTTTTATACTTTTCTGCTGGATGGTTAAGACCTAGATAGAGCAAGACTTATATACCAACACATGTACTTTATGTTTCTAATGTGGTCAGTGAAGTCCCCTCATCCATGTGGATGAGTCACGGCCAATGCTTGACCAGTTTGCTCTCTGCGAGGGCCTGACAGAAAGTTTTCTCTCCATGTGACTCTCCCCAGGCACACTATAGAACTTCAGTCTCTTTCCTCTGTGGCTCCATAATCTCCTTGTTCAGAAAATTTGGAGCTCAACTGAGTTTCATGATGTTGCAGTACAGGTTCTCCTATGTCCTGAGTCTTTGCTGACCTTGAAAGGCTAGGGCCAAAATTTTGGCTGGCCTTGTGGCTCTTCTATTTCTCCAACTCTGATTTGTGAACTTAGGTTGTTAACCATCCAGAAGAAAAGCTGATTAGTATCCTGCAGCATATGCCATTCACTTTGCCTTATCAGACTCAATTGATTTTAGTTGTTGTTGTACGTTTCCTTTTGTATTTCTGCTTTTCGCTTGTTATACTAGGGAGACTATACGATATTTACACGTTTGTCTGGTTTATTTCACTTATGAGTATATGTTCAAGTGGCATCCACTTCAGTATAAATGCTTCAAACTTATCATTCTTAATAGCTGAGTAATACTCCATTATATAGAAATACTACATCTTTTTCAACCATTCCTCATGTGATGGACATCTTGGTTGTTTCCAAGATTTTGCTATCACACATTGCGCTGGTAGATGCTGTGATTTCTTCTTGCTATTGCTCTTTTCTTACAGAAATATAATTTTGAGGTAAAACATTCAAAAGTTGGAAAATTAATGTCTTTGATACCTATGCCACCTTTCATGTCAAGAATTTAAGCACGAGCACTTCAGGCCCGCGTGGGCCTCAATGCATGGCAGCCCCACCCCGGCCCAAGCCTGGCCCAGCAGCTGGCCAAGAAGGCTCTTAGCTCCAGGAGCCTACGGTAGCAAGGCTGACAATCAGACGAGAAATGACTCTCGGCACGTGAGAAATTCAGATTTCTAGTGACAGGGCTTCACTACGCAGCTCAGACTGCAGCTCCGTCTCATGGTGATCCTCGTGTCTCAGCCTCCTCTACGCTGGGATTACAGGAGTGGGCCACCACCCCACAACTTGTTCACCGGCTCAATGCACCCCGGGGGCAAGGCCGGCATGGCAGATAGACCTGGGGAATCGAACAGACCCTAAGTAGGCAATTAGTCCGCTGAGCTATCTCACCGGCCCTGAGACAGGGTTTTAAATAGTCTCAAGCACAAGGTCTTGAGCTCAATCCCTGATTCCGCAAAAATAAAAATAAATAAATAAAAATAAAATAAATAGTCTCCATTACAGGAAAGAAGTCAAGACAAGAGTAAGCAGAGCGAAAAGCCATCCACAGTCTCCGCTCATCTCGTGGGCAGCGGTCGTGTCCTGGTGCCCTCTGCATCGTGCTCTCCTCTCTGTCCCCACCCAGCCCCTTGGCTCAGCTCAGTGCCATCTCCTTCTCTAGGAAACTATTTTTCTGGGCTCTCATCTCATTCTTGAGTGAGCCTCTTTTAACTTTTGCACTACCCTCTGACATAATTTGCATAGTTCTTTGTCCTTGTGAGCCAGCTCTTTGTCTTCTCTGTAAATTGTGAGTGCTTTGAAAGCAGGCATCTTAATTTTATTCTTCCTCCTGAACTGAAGTGAGATGCCAAAGGAACAAAGGGAGGAATGTGCTTTCACCCACTTGAGATCTCAGAATGAGGCTCAGCAACCTAATAGAGTTTTGAGTCTGTTGGAATATTCTTTGTGGGAATAATGATCCAGCAGATGAGACACTGTTTTCTCTCAGGAGAGTCAATTAACCTGCTAACCATATGCCTGCACATTTTCTCCTTTATGCTTCTTGCTGTACTGTGCCTTCACCCCCACATCATTATGAAAAGAAAATGAACAGAAAGTGCTTTTCTTGCATCATTCTCCTCTGTCCCCATGCTCTGTAAACCTCCAATCCTCTGCCTGAAATGACAGCACTGCTAAAAACAAGGATACCCTGCCCTGAAGGTACATACTCAGGGCTGGTGACATAGTTCAGCACTAGAGCATGTGCCTGGCATACATGAGGCCCTGGGCTCGACCAGAGCAGCACTGAACAAGATTCATGCCCAAACATTTGCATGGTAGTATTATTATGAGGTAAATGAAGAACAAGGTGAAGTCCAACAATGGAGGAATAAAGTGAACCATGCATGATACATCCCCAAAGAATCGTACTAAGAGTAATTTTTCTTTAAGGTTTATGGAAGCATGGGAAAATCATAACGAAATTAGTGAAAAGTACTTCTTTCAAAATACAAACAAAGGTGTTCTCTCTCTCTCTCTCTCTCTCTGAGACAAGGTCTCACTATGTAGTTCACACTGGACTTGAGCTCACTGGCCTCAAGCTCTCACCAATCCGATCCTGCCTCAGTCTCCTGAGCACTGGGATTATAGGTATGAACCACACTAAGCCCTACAGTGGTTATCTCTGAATGGTGGAAATATAGTGATTCTGAGCTTTCTTAAGTTTTGATGCTTATGATTCTGAATTTTTTGTTTTATTTTTGCTTTTAAAAAAATTTAGAATTTTTAAAAAAATATGTCAAGAAAACTAAGGTTTTTTTGTTTCCACAATAGGAAAGAACAAATCTTTTTCAAGAAAAAAAATAAAGGTTGTGAAGTGCTGGTGATCGCCTTGCCTGAGCTGAGGAGGGAGTGGAAAGAGTGCTCTGTCCACCTCCAAGCCTGCGAGCACGCTTCAGCAACTTGGCGGTTCTTTCTAGAGAATCAAGGGCGTTGGGCATCAAACAAAGTCTAAAGTCACGCCCGAGGGGTAAGCGCTATCTTTTATCACCTTCAGTTCATCATCCCCTCATTTTGTTCTCTGAAACTGACACAGAGTTTACTTCATACAGCAGTCTTCAAGAAAGTTCAGCATTGCTGAAAAATATAATACTGCTCAAAATGTGGTCTCAGTCTGGTCACTTCACCATCTGGTTTAGATGCAAAAATCTTGAGATGAAGTAGACCTAGAATACTAGACTTGTGTGTGTGCGTGTGGGGGGTGGAACCAGGAGGCTACATCTTGATGAGTTCCCTAGGAAGGTTGTTTGGCATACTGATGTTGACAAGAACATCTATACCTTATGTGATGTAGATTCTAATTGCCTTCACTTTAATTGAAAGGAGGAAATGTCCGAAGCTGGTAAATAGTGATGTGCTAGCAGATGTTCAACAGCTATGTTTCTGTGGGGCTGGGAACTTAACTCACAGCATTCCCACCTAGTGAAACACCCCCAGACCAGGTGATTCTAATTTCCCCTGGTGCTGTCACTAACTTGGAGGCTTTCAGTCGCTGGCATGAGCCAGCTGCGTACTATCAAAGAAGTCTCCCATCAGAGCTGGTACAAAGACTCAGTATTCATCTAATTCTCTCCCTCTTTGGGAGTGGAAATCTCAGAGCTGCTTAAAGAACAAATAACATTGTCTTATTAATATATGCAAGTTGGAGTGGGGGCAAGGGCAAATTTACTCCCCAAATTCCAGAGAATGGCTGATTCTTCGTTTCTCACAAAGTTCTCAAAACTTTAGGAATTAAATTGTAAAACACAGGCCCAGTTCTGCCATTTTGTTCTGTGACACTGCAAGTTTTCCCTTATATTAAAATTTTAAAACCAAGAAGACATACAAGGGTTTTCAAACACCTCACTGATGCAGCTTCAACCATGCGATTTGCCAAACTGTTATCTTAATCTATTAAAACAGAAACTAAATTATCTCATGGAACTTCTCGGTTAATAAGATGAAGGATATCCTTTTAAAAACTTCCCACTTGCATTTTTTAATTGACGTTTATAGGCATCTGCATATCAATATTGCAATACCTAGTCCAAGAGAAAAAAAATCGCTTCCAAGTCAAGTAAATGTCTTTACATGTATAATTTTTCTCTTATAAATGAGTAATGTCAAACATGTGCTTGATTTTCAAGATTTACCATGACTTCTTAGCAACTTGAAGTACAGGGCACAAATTCAGTCATGCTCATCGCATACTCACGCTACCTCCGTCACTTTCTGGACTTTCAACAAGTTTTAAAATGAAATTATAAGAACATCTACTTTTGAAGTATTGTAAGATTTAAAAAGATACTTCAAAAAATTCTTTTTTGTACACAGCAGTTGTTAGTATTAAGGGCACTTAATACCCCCAGAAGTTGGTACTTCTGGGGAAAATTTTATTTTTCTCAACTTTTCTCCATTTATCAGACATGATGAAATTCAAACCAACTTACTTCTTACTCATAGTGTCATCTGATACCCTTGAAAATGGACAGAAATTCACTTGCTCAATATATATTTTCTATGGAATATGACAAAAAGATGTACAAAGATAAACAATCTCATCTCAAAATAAAGGGAAAGAGCAAGTAGTAAATAAGTAAATAAGTAATAAGTCAAAAGTACTGGAAGCTAAAGGAAATGGAATCCAATTTCAATAAGTGCAACTCATGCTTACTCTATAACTCTCTAATGCCTCATCCCCCACTTTGCTTAATTTGTTAATAGAAAGGAAGACAAAGGAACTGACCCACTAAATTCTCCTTATCTTGCTTCTCAGGTGAAGACACTGCAGAATCCATCTCATTCTCAAGAAGATTTTATACTTGGTAGCTTTTCATGGGTTTCCAGTCAAGCCTGGGCTGCCCACAGCAGTTCAGATGTGCTTGGGAGAGGGAAGATAAGGACTGCCTGAGTGAGGGAAGTCCCTTCTCCTTGGTGAACACCCTGAGGATTGGTTGTCCTGGAGAAGGCAGTCTGATAGTGTAAACAAAAGAATTTCTTTTGAGAGTTCATACTGTCTCTTTGGGCACAGAGAAAATTCAAAAGATCTAGTGATTCTTATAAAGTATCTCAATGTAATTTTTTCTACCACTTATGTACTATAAAATACTTTTATTTATCTTGTATAAGTCATTCACCACAATGAAGTGTTTCCTACATAAAGCAAATATGTCCATCTCTATTTTCTATGAAAGGAAATTTAATTGATTCAACGCACACTAGTGAGAGATCTTTTAAAATTCCAATCCAATCATGTCATGGTCTGGCTTAAAATAATCCATGGTGACCAATTGTTAGCATAGTGGACCCTCAGGGTTGTACAAGACCCTACAGGTCTGCCCCTCTTCCCTTCACTTGCTCCACCAGTTCCTCTGACACTTTGTGGGTTGTCCTGCCATGGGGTCTTGGTACATGTTGTCATACATAAACATTTGGCTGATGTCCATTTCTGGCTTTAGACCAGCAACTGACAGGCTAGAGCTTATCAGCCAATTTGGTCCACTGTGCATTGTTTGTTCATTTGTTTTAAAGTAAGCTTATGGGATACAACAATGTCCATTTGTTTCTCTGGCCACTTTTGCACTATACCCATAGTTGAATAGTTGCAACGACACTGTGTGGACTGCAGAACATTAAATATTGTCTGTCTCTGCTTTGAGCTATAAACTTCAGTGGAGAGGGATTGCAGAGGGAGAAAGCCTGTCTGGTATCATCACCTACCATTACATGCACAGCATTTAGAGCAATGCAAGCAAACTGCTGATATTCGATAGATGCATAAGGAATACTCTGCCCATGGTAACTGCTTACACATGGCAGTTCTCCTACTTGAATGCAGAACCTCACCTGCTAGCCCAGGAGTACCTCTTTCATCCCACTGCCTAGAATCAACCATTTTGAGCTAATTCCAGTACTAAAACACCAGTTGCCTAATTTCTTGATTTTTTTTTTATCTCTTGTGTAATACCCCAAACATTTTGTTTTCTTATATGTGGAAGTGAAATAATACAAAAAAAATCTGATTTTCTCTGGTCATCTTGTCTTTTTTTTTTTTTTTGTGACAGAGTCTCACTATGTCATCCAGGTTGGCCTGGAACTCACAGCATTCTCTGGCTTCACAAGTACTGGAATTACAGCTGTGTCCCACTATGCCCAGCCCTTCTAATTTTCTTCTTACCAACCATCTTGTTATTTTCTCCCAGCAACATTTTAAAAATTCTGCAGATTTGGATTATTTTTTCCAGCCATTTCATGTTAATTGCTATCTATAATAACTTAAATTGCAATAATAACCATGGCTGCCACAGCAGTTTGTAATTATGAACATTAATGTGGAATTATAGAACCTTAGGGGAGGAGGATACAGCCTGGAAAGACAGGACTAAGCAAATACACACACTCTGTGGCATGCCTCTGCTCTTCTAGACTCCCCTGCACATCCCATGGGGGTGTGCATGAGGGAGTCCTAGAAATCAAACACCAAGACCTTTGTGCTTCACTCCTGGCGTCCTCCTCTCATTGTTTGTTGTTTCACTAAGACACTAAAGTGTGTACAATGGACTCAGACTTGCCCTCCTCTAGCCTCAGCCTCCCAGAATTCTGAAATTACTAACCCAGAACTACATTTTCCTTATTAATTCTTGGTTATGACCCAAATGATAGCATAGTGAGTAATTATATCAGAGCCCGCAGTGGGCTTTGGGCTTACATTCCTGGACAGAGAGATACCTGAGCTCCACCATGACTTAGTGGTATGGCCTTGGGCGCATTCTTTAACTCTTCTGTATTTCATTTTTCTCACCCAAACCATGGAGGCACAGACTAGCATCAAGTAGAGTTGAGTTGTCTGTATGAAAATCATGATGTAAAACATCCAGAATAATGACTGACAGAAAAATGGTAACCAATGAGCGGGAGCTAGACTATACATATGTATTTTGGGACTCAGTTAACTTCTCTCTAAATGGAAATACTGGGTTAGTCTTCACAACGCCTTCCTTCTACCTTGGTATCCAGTGAATGTACAATTGACTGTTGATTGATTTGGTATTCCAGTACTTTCTTTTTTAAAAATTAACTTTATTGGTACATTTTTGGTATACATGGTGATCCCATTCATCACAGGAAATTTGTACCTGTATATGATGTATATTTTTTTTCTTCCCTCAACTTCTCCTCCTCTCATTTACAAAAGCTGTTTCCATTTTCCATCTTTTCCTATCACTGTCTCTTTTCCTTCCATCTCTCTTTGCATTCTTGGCTAATTTACACCAGTTCACTTCCCATCTGAAAGCCTGAGGCCTGCTCCCTCTGCACTGTCAGTACATGGCTCCCCCGACCTTCTCCCTGGTCTCTGCTCACCATGTCATCCTCACTTTGTGACTAACAGAAATCTCATGTTCCCATCATTTGAATGCCTAGGGCACATTCAGTCCTGAACCAAACACCACTTCCCTTTGAATTGGGTGCCCCCCACACACACACTCTGCACGTGCAGCAAAGGCTGGAGTTTAGCTTATTTTAAAACATAGCTCCACTTAGTATTGGCCAAATTACATTTGTGCTAGCGCTGCCTGTCACTGAGGTGCAAGGCTCAAAACAACAAAAACAGTTAATTGTTCCCTGGAGGCAGCTGACACAGCCTCCCAGGAGCTGCCTTATGCATCCACTTGGGAGATGACGAAGCAACTGTTTTTCTTATTCAGGCAAAATGTTCCAAATGTCTTGGCCTGGAAAGAAACAGTGGTTTCAACAAATAATGAGTGCCTTCAACCAGCTTCCCTGCACAGGGCTGGACAAATAAAACATGAGCCCATTTTCAACTTCCTTGCTCTTCTCTGTTCAGTCAGCGTCAAAGATCAAGCTTTTAGTGACGAACATGTCAATGGATTCTTCCAGCTTCACTGTGGGTGGGAATGTCCATGATGGTCTTCCTGTGTCTACACTTGCATTCTGTCAGTTCCTGCACACAAGTCCTAGAGGTCAGCTGTTTTTAGATGTCCAAATGATAGTCTCATTCTTGACACCAGGACATCCCTTGAATCAGCTTAAAGCAAAGTCTTTGCTTAAAACAATACATTCTACTCCTGAACAGTTTTTTTCTCTTTTCAGGAACATTCTTTGGCCAGGTGTAACCCAATGTCATTTCTCCCTAAAATGCATACCTCTATTCCACATTTGGTTCTCAAAATACTCCCTTCCTTTCCTTCTTTTTTCATTCTTTTATATGTGTTTCACACACATATAATTTGGTAGTATAATTTGAAATGAGAGATTGTGATACACCCAATCTTTTTTTTTTTTTTTTTTTGTCTAGGATTACTTTGGCTATTCCGGCTTGTGTGTGTATGTTTCCCTATGAATTTTAGGACTTTTCTTTTCTAGTTTTGTAAATATCACTGGTATTTTGATGGGTATTACATTTGTCTATATGGCTATCTTGACAACTGTAACCCTGACAATTCATGAATGCCTTTACATTTTCTGGTATTTCTATCACTTTCTTTACTGTTCTGAAAAAAATTTTTTGCTGAGTTCCTTTACCTTATTGGTTAGAGTGATCCCTAGCTATTTGATCTGAAGCTATTGTGAATGGAATTATTTTCTTGATTTCTTTCCCAGCTAGTCCATTATTGGTGTATAGCAAGACTATTAGTTCTTAAATTTTGATTTTATATCCTGCCCCATGGCTGCATTCACTTATCAGCTCTAAATCTTTTGGGAGTCTTTGGAGTCTTCTAAGAATAAGATCATACTGGTGTCATCTGTAGACAATGATACTTTGACCCTTCCTACTTATATCCCTTTTAATTTATCCTCTTACTAGATTGTTTTAGCTAAAATTTCAAGAACAATATTGAATAGGTGTGAATGGACATCCTTGAGAGAGGAGCTCAGGGAGGAGCTCACTGTGTAGGTCAGTGTCTTTGTTACTCTTCTCTTGTTGCTGGGACAAATACCCAACACCTAAAATGAAGGAAGGAAAGGTTTATTTAGCTCACAGTTACTGGAGGTTTCAGTCCACATTCAGCTTGCTCCAAGGTAGAGGGGCACATGGCAGAGAGCAATAGTTCATGGCAGCTGAACAGCACCAATGACAACAAAGAACAATTGCTAAAGAAAGTCTGTCTGTCTGTCTTTTACATTCCATTTAGGCTCTCTGCCCCAGGCTGGGGGAAGTATTCACACCCATAATCCCAGCAGTACTAAAACCCATAATCCCAGCCTTGGATCACACATAATCCCAGTGGATCATGAGTTAATCACAAACTCTAGAAGTCTCCACCCCGTGACTACATGAGGCTTTGGGGGACAACTAGACACAAACCATAACATTCCACCCCTGGGCCCCCAAAGTCTCATTCACACCCTTTTGTACAAAAGACATTTTAGTCCATCTCTTAGAGTTGCCCAAATCCCAACAGTTGCAACATGGCTGAAAATCAAGTCCTGTCTCCTCCAAGATCTAAGGCAAACTCTTAGCTGTGAGCTCCTGTGCAGAAGAAAAGCTAAACACGTCCAACATTCAGAGGTACAAGATAAACATTACCAATGCAAAAGTTGCAAACAGGGGAACACAAAACACTGGGACCAACACAAGTCCAAAATCCAGCAGGGTAGGGGCCAAGGAGATGGCTCAGTAGAATAAGTGCTTGCCTGGCAAGCTGAAGGGCCTGAGTTCAATCCCCGGTTCCGGGGGAGGAGGGGGATCCAGCAGGGTAAACATTAAATCCCATAGTTCCAACTGGGACATCCGAAGCAGCCTGCACCGAGTTGTGAGCTCCAAAGGCCTTACATGGCTCTGTCCCTATGGCACTCCTGATGGTTGTAGCTCCCATAGCTTCTTTCTCAGGCCTGCTTTGCTCCTTCCTTGCAGTTTCCCTTAGATGATCCACATTCCTGGCTTTTCCAAACTTCTGGGGTTTCCACTAAATAGGCTTCTCACTCACAGCTTCACACACTGCCCTCTCGGGGGCACACTGCCTGGCTTCCCATGCCTTCTGAAATCAAGGTGGAAGCCTTCTTAACCTCAGAACTCCTGCATTTTGCACGCACCTAAAACCATTACCACGTAGATGATGTCAAGGTCTGTTGCCAGCGGGAGCAGTAGCCAGGTTTTCCTTTCTCTTGGCTGTAGAGGTTGAGTGCCTGGGTGACTGAGCACTCTGACCCTGATTCCCAGGAACAAATTCTCCATGCCAGCACCATTCTGGAATGTGGTGTGGCCACTGCTGCCATTCTGGAACATGGGGCTCTGCAGCTTTCTTTCCAAGGCAAAGTCCCTGACCTTTGCAGTTCTGAGGCTGCAAAGGGTAGAGACCTGCCTTCTCTTGTGATGCCCTCAGGACATCCTTTCCATTCTCTTGTTCCTTTTCCATAATGGAGAAGCCTGAATGTAGCATAAGAGACAGAGACAGACTCTCTTCAGTGATTGCTCTTTGTTGTTGCTGCTCACCGCCATGAACTGCTGCTGTCACGTGCCCTTCTGCCTTGGAGCCAGCTGAACATGGACTGAAACCTCCAGTAACTGTGAGCTAAATAAACCTTTCCTTCCTTCATTTTGGGTGTTGGGTATTTGTCTCAGCAACAAAAGAGTAACTAAGACAGTTTGGGGTCATTGCTATGTTTAAATCTGACCATGTGGATTACAAGTTTTTGGGACTGGCTTATGGGAAGAGATAGGAAAGATTCAGAGATGTCGCCTACAAGAGAAGCACTGGACCTTATCTGATACAAGTTACATTTTTTGTTATAAAGGTCTTGTTAGCTCCGTCTTAGCCATCCAGCAGAAAAATATAAAAATGAAGGTATATAAAATAAAGTTATATTAATATAATGAGCTGTGAATGGTTCAAGTCAACAAATTCTGTGGATAACCCACTTCTATTGTGGACTGCTGATCTGTGTTGG
>PVKA01052100.1:0-11876 GCA_004027165.1 Ctenomys sociabilis | reverse complement strand
CCTGACCAATATATAGTGGCCTTCTTTGTGTCGTTTGATCATTCTTGGTTTGAAGTTGAGACTGTCTGAGAACAGAATTGCTACTCCTGCTTTTTTCTGAGGTGCTGGGGCATGCAGTATTATTTTCCATCCTTTGACTTTGAGCCTATGAATGTCCTTTTGTGTTAAGTGTGTTTCTTGTATACAGCATATTGTTGGACTTTGTTTCCTAATCCACTGTGCCAGTCTATTTCTCTTAATTGGAGAATTGAGTCCCTTTACATTGATGGTTATAATTGAAATCTGCTGACTTATGTTTGCCATGATATTTACCTGGTGTTGTTTACTCATTTGTAACCTGTGTTTTAATTGTCTGTCCAGTTTAATGGGTTCCTTCCATTATCATTCATGGAGTTCTGGTCATTGTGGTCTCTCTCTAGAACTTCTTTCAGCAGCGTATGAAGGGATGGCTTTTTCATCATGAAATTCTTTAGGTATTCTTTGTCTTGGAAGTGTTTCACTTCTCCATCCAACTTGAAAGAGAGTTTTGCAGGGTTTAATAGTCTGAGTTGGAATTTTGTTTTTGTGTAGGACTTGAAGAACTCTGCTCCATGCTCTCCTTGCCTTCATTTTTTGTGTAGAGAAGTCAGCTGTAATTCTGGTGGGTTTTCCTTCTTCTCTCTAGCAGCTTTCAGTATATTATTTTTGTGTTGAATTTCTGGGATCTTAACTATTATATGTCTTGGTGTGTTTCTTCTTGGGTTGAAGTTATTTGATGTTCTGTGTGCTTCAGTGACCTGAATGTTGGATTGTTTCCTCATATTTGGGGAGTTTTCTGCGAATATTTCTCTCCAAATTATTTTTATGTCATTTGTATTGACTCCTTCATTCTGTTTTATACAAATTATTCTCACATTGTTCACCTTGGCATCATCTTACAGGTGATGGATTATTTTTTCCTGCATTCTTGTTGTTTTTAAGAGATCTTTTCTCACCTTCTCACTAGTTGCTCCAGCATCTTCAAGATCTGAAACTCTGTCTTCGCTTTCACTCAAATGGTTTTGTAGACTCGTGATTGATATTTTTAGTTCTTCTATATCTCTTTGACTGTGTTTCATGTGTTCTATTTCTTTTCTGTATTGCTCATTCAAGGAATCCATCATATTTCTGACCTCCTCAATTTTTTTTTTTATCGATGTCTTCGTTAGAGTTATTTATTATTTCCTTTTTGCAGTGTTTCATCCAAGTTGGGTTTCCTCTGAATATTTCTGGACTTGTTTCTATATTTCAGATGCTATAATTTCAAAGAATTCTTTTTTTTTCAAAGAATTCTTTTTTGATTTCAGGACTTATTTCTGTGTTGCGTTCCTCATGATCTTTCTGCTGTTGTTTCTTTACTTCAGATGCTGTTAATTCATATATTTCCACTCAAATAGTGCTCTCTGTACTTGTTCTGGGTGAGCATAGTTTTTCCACCCAATGTTTCTGGAATTCATTCTTTATTTCAGATACTATGTATTCAGATATTTCTTTTTTAATTTGGGAAATTACTTCTCATTTTATTTCCTCTATAGCTTTCTGCTGTTGTTCCTTTGCTGCTGTATCTGTTACTTCGTTCGTTGCAGCTGAGCTAGTGTCCTCTGCCCTTCCTGATGGACTTGAGGTCTGGGATTGCATTTTTCCCCTTCTCTTTGTCATTTTGTATAGCACTGACCTTTGACCTTTGGTGTGGAGGTTTGGTGCAGCTATAACCTTAGCTTGTTATGAGATTCGGGTGCTGGTCTATTAAGTTTAAGATTATCCATGTGTGCTTATCCAGATCTAGCTGTTGTGTTCAGTTCCTTTTTTGCTGCAGCTCCTTTGGTTTTTGTCTGTTGGTTCCCTGTTCAGGCGAGCATGAACCGATCTGGGATGCAGAGCAAGTAATGAAAATTCCCCGTCCTATCTGGCTTTGGGGCAAGGATCCGGAAAATTGCCAGGGTCACTCCTCCTGTGTCAGGCAGGTCACTCTCTAGTTGGGCGGACCTGGGCTTTGGTGGGTCTTCTGGGTTCACAAAAGGATAGTGGATGATCTTATTCACCAAATAGGCTGTACTGAGTCAGCCAGCCTGTGCTGGGTTCTGGTCCACAGGCCAGAACCTGAGAAGGCTGGGAATGGTCCCTCCGGTGCAGTGAGCCTGGAGCTCTCATTCACAGGCCAGGTTGTGCTGGGTTTCGGGCCGTGGTGTGGGACTGAGGATTGCTGAGAAATGTCCCTCCATGATGGCATTCTTGGAGTTCTCACTCCAGGCCTACCTGCACTGGTTCTGGGGCTGTGGGGTGGGACCAACAATCGCCTGGAAATATTTGTCTAGTGCAGTGGGCCTGGAGCTCTCACTGGGCCACGGAGGGTGTGGGGGGTAAGGAATCCCTAGGAAATGTCTCTCGATAGAGTGGGCCTGGAGTTCTACACTCACTGTACTTTGATGCCCAGGGAATCAGGGAAATTTCCACACACTCAGCGGGCTTTAGGGCAGGGGATCCGGGGAGGTACTGGTGAGTGGGTCCTGAGGTTTCAGGCCGGTCACTGGTTTGGAGGTCTTGGGGCAGGGATCCCAGTAGCACGTGTGGGAAGAAGCCAAACCTCTCCCTCAGACTCACCACACACTCACTGATCTGGGAAGCCTGGTGAATCAAGCACTGGGAGAGCTTGGGGTGGGATCCAGGAGCCCGATGGAGTCAGCTGCTGTCTCAGGCTGGTCTCTGGCTGGGTGTTGTGGGCAGGATCTAGTAGGCTGCTGGAATGGGCCTTGCTGTCTCAGGAGGTCTCTGTGGCTGGGCAGGCATGGGCGGGATTGAGGAGGCTGCTGGAATGGGCTGCGCTATCTCTGGCCAGTCTCTGGGGCTGGGCAGGCGTGGGTGGGATCGAGGAGGATGGTGGAGTCGGCCCAGCTGTCTCTGGCTGGTCACTGGAGCTGCGCGGGCTTGGGCAGGATCCTGAACTTTGTTTCTGAATTTGGATATTGGATTAGATTTCTGTGACTGAAGCTCTCCCCAGTGATAGAAAAAGCAAAGTAAAAGAAAAGGAACGAGAAAAAAGAAAGAATATACAGGCAAGAGAAGGGGGCAGACCTATCCAGCTAGTCCTCATGTCTTTGTCCCCAAACACAACACTTGATCTCCCACCTTATCACCTTCTAGCTCATATTCTTCCTCGTGTATGAGACATTCCCACACCACCAGTTCTTCCTGTCCATTGTGTGTCCCTCAGCCAGTGTTCTCCTTCCTTGTTGGTATCCCAGCAGCTCTCTAGAGCCTCAGTTCCACAAGTGCAGGAAAGGAGGGGAGGATCTTAGACTTCTTCCTCCCACTTCACAGTCCTGGGCAAATGGATGATGGCAAGGTCTGGTCTCAGACTAAAGCCACCTGCCACCTTTCCATGTGGATGGCAGAATGTAGGAGCTGTGCCTAGACTTCTCTCCCCAGTCTCACCTTCCTGGGACAATGGAGGAGTGAGGAGCTCAGCACAGACTCCTTTCCATGCCACAATATCTGGGGCAATCAGCATTTTTCTTATATGTTCATAAATATAAATGTACCTTTAGTGTATTCTACAGAATATGGCACACAGAAAGCACAAATGTTCACTTGGGATACTTTCATCTTAGGCAAACATTACACAAAGAAAGCACAAATATTACAGAAGTTAATAATGTTCTTTCAACTTTGAAACTTATTTTTCCTATCACTCCTTGAATCATAGAAGACCACTAAAAATGTCTAAATATTTAAATGATTCACTTAATGAACCAATCTGTTCATCTCCATTCGTACATAGGGAGAAAACCCTTGTCTAGAGTTGTTTAGAACTGACCAGTTTGAAAAATCTGTAAACAAAATTTTCATAATAAATAAACGGATGCCAAAATTATCTGTCAAAACATATAATTATTTTCCTTTCCTTTTCTAGGTAATTCCCTTGATTTGAATGAAGACATGATTAAGCTTTTCATGATTATCATATTACAGTTTATTTAGAGCCATGTATTAATCTATTCATATTTTTATGCAGAAAAGCATATATCATACTGAGATAGAGCCCTTGTTTTAAAATTTGACACTGTTTTAGGATTGGATGAAGTCCCTTTCAGTCTTCACTTGGCCAGCCCTCTGGCAGAACCTGCACAGTCTCTGTGAGTTTGTTATCTCAAGACACTTAATGTTTCCCTGAGACATTGTATTAATACTTTAGCAGCCGTGAGATTCAGTGTTGGGATCAATAGGGCTTGAAATACTCTGGGAATGGGTCCAAGAGGCTGTGGCTCTCACATCATTCAGAATAAGTTAGAAACTTTGTGTATAGGGTTTTTACCTCTGCAACTTCTGATCCTGGTGACCGAATGCAGAGCCAACTTTGAGAACCACTGCCTTGCAAATACTTGATGTTCCACGGGGTCAGAATGTTAGACTATAGGGCTGTTTTCCCCCTTGAAAACAGCCAAAAACAACTTCAGAATCAGTCCTGAAGCAGGAACAAAGCAAAACAATGAGGCAATGGATTTGATGTCATTCAAAAATACTCCACACATAGTTTCCATGGAGAAATGGGTAACTGTTCCTTTCTAATAGGTAAAAATTATAATAAAAGCCATCAAATATACAGCAATAATTAAAAAGGTTAAAAAAGAACAGAGACTAAATTTAATAATCTGTAATATTTTGGTTCTTTCTTTTGCATTCCCTTCCTCTGGCCCTGCCCTCCTCAATCCCATGGAAATTATTTTTATTCCTTGAGGCATTCTATGTGTGACAATATCCCTGTACCTTCATCTGGCCCCTTTGTTGTTTGACTGATTTGAAATATTCTTCCCAGATTGCTGGATCACCTTTTAAGCAATAGTTTATTATAGTAAAATATCATATTTTTAGCTATGAATATGTCAGTGTTCTCACTTCCCAAAACACACACACACACATACACACACACACACACACACACACACACACACACACACACTAAAGGTTTGAATCTTGTTCTTCAAGAAAAAATGAATATACTTTGTTGTTCCCCTATAATTAATAAGCCTGAGCTTATTATTTTCAGCCTACACATTGCTCATTAAGTTTATATATTAAATAAGTGGCTTTCTAAACTTTCTATGTTTTATATGTAGGTGAGTGTAGTAATAGCAACATTAAAAATTATATTTAGTCATGACTCAGTGTCATGACTGTATGCAAAGGACATTCAGTGAATAGTTAACAGCAATTGGACAGAAGAAAAGCTATCAAGAGCAATCTTCAAATGTTTCCTCTGCTTTTACTGTATCTTTAGAATAGGATATAATCCCCATGTACACATAAGACATATTTGGGAGAAACAAAATGCATAAGCTGTAAAAGTAAAATATATTGGAATACTAACATACAAGTGCATAAACTCCTGATTTTTCCTGAGGGTCAGTCTTATGAGAGATGGCAGAGCTGGGAATAAAATACAGACAGTATAAAGTGGTGTAACAACTGTGGATTCCAAACTTCTATAAAGTTAGGTTGATAATGCCAACAACCTCAGATGTTTATTGTAAGAGTTTAAAGAGGTCATACATATGAAGTATTTAGAGAATTTGTTGAGATTTTACATGCACAGCTGTAATACTCACACAAATAAAATATCATTTCTGTGCATTACAAAAATTCCCTTGAACATATCTGCCAAGTTTAGAAAGGGAAAACAATTCCTTCAGTCATTTACATCATCCTTTTCCGACTCCCCACTTAAATCTTATGAACCTATTGATTTGGCACATGGGCCCATTTATTATCCTTACAAATAGATACAATCAGGGGCATAACTCTTCCTTATGTCTAGTGTGAGAGATGAAAGAGCCAAGATTAGTGGAATATTGTTCAAAGGCTGCTTATGTCAGTTTAAAATCGCTATTGCATTCTAACATGTTCAGGAGGTAGAAGATTAAAACTGCAATCATCTATGTTCCAACGAAGAGCAAGTAAACTATGCAAGCAGACAGGAGATTTCCAAAATAGCAGAAATCGGGTTCATATATTTTTCTCATGTCTGGTTTTGAAGCTATTAGCTATTTTGGCTAATGTGTCACTCTTTCTGAAGAAAAAATAAAATAGACAAATTCCTGAGCACTTTCTCTGGTCTTTCTCTCCAATAGAGTGGGAGGATAGAGTGTTATATAAGTAAAACATTTCTTTATCACTTTAAGTGCTAGGGATCAATCCTGGGTCCTTGTGCTTGGCAATCTCTCTGGCCATCTTTGTAATTTTTTTTTAATCAAATGCCTGTCCTTGCAGTAACACTGTGGTTATTTAATGTATTTTTCTCCCCTACATAAGTTTGATCACATGGGCAAGTCTAGGTTCCCAGCGCTTCAATTTCCTTTTTTCGAGCAGTTGTAATTTTTTAAAAACTTATTACATAGACCAATCATAATATTCTAGACCCAGAAATCTCACAATGTAGAAGTACAGTATCCAAAATATTCTAGACCCAGTATCTCACAATGTAGAAGTACAGATGTGGTGGTCATCCTCTGAATATTTGAGGCTAAGACTGTGATTTCCTTTTGCAAAGAGCTGTACATATAACCTCTCCCATCTCAGTAGAGTTAAGGTAAAGTTAATATCAGAATTGGAAAGAATATATAACATACCATCTTACTATCCTAAATAATAGTTTTCAGTTAAGAGGAAGTATGGGAATGAATATAGAGGGACTTTACACGGGAGAATGACGGGGAAGTCATGTTGGGCCTCAGGAAGGCCAATTCCATGAGAGATTTTAGGTGAGACCATGAACTTCTCTGATACAGAATTGCCTGATGCCATCCACTAACCAAGGGCTTAGGAATAACTATGTTGCCTGAAAGAGGAAATATCATAAGAAAAGGGGTTAAATTCTATAGTTTTTATTCCATTAATTAAAGTATGCATCTGTAGGCAGTCAGCAAGGTAAGATCGCAATATGTACCTGGGCCTGGCCTTGGGAATTTCTATGGACAATATGCTTCCCAATTGTAAATGTTTTCACTTAGAGAATTGCTTTCAGATCTGTTCTGATAATTACATGTCCCCATACCACAGAGGAGGCAGGCTTCAACTACCTTTCTATCTGCTCTTTCCATCTTACAAGCTGTTATTCTTATTAGGACAAGTATATTCATGATGAGAGATGATTCACCATGAAATTCCTATGTGCGAATTTTGATTCTGCCACTTACTGCATGAGCAATTATTCTTAGCTATCAGATGGAAACATACCTCATAAATTTGATTGGAAGGTTAAATGAGATAAAAAACAGACACACAAGCTTTAGACAGAAAATAATAGTAGCATCAGTAATAATGTTTGCTTATATTATGAAATGTTTTATACTATTTCAAAAGGCTGTTATTGGATTACTGGTACAGTAGAATATCATCTTTATTAGGGATACTGTGAATTCATTTTTAATAAAAGTTAATGAAGTTTCTGTGGGAAACTTTAAGAGAATTGTTTGTATGAAAATCCCTCATAATGCATTACATCATTCTTTCCAGTTACTTTGGGCTGTAACTTTTATTATTTCCATTTTATTGATGAGGACAGAGACAGGGATAAGGTCATAAAGCTAATCATACAGCAAGAGAAACAAATAACAGTAGCCACAATAACAATAAAAACTATAACAATGATAATGGCAACAGCATTCAGTGCCATTGGTGGGCTTATTAAGCTTCAGATCTGTTACAGAGTTTATATATTATCTAAATAGTTAGCTGTTTTCCCACAAGAACACTTAGAGCAATGGTTCTTACCCCTTGCTGCAGGTTAAAATTACCACAAGTACATAAGAAAATCAATACTCTGCACCGATCCCAATATTTTTGTTTAATTAGATCCTGTTGGGCCTCAATATTGTTATCTGTTTTAAAGGACTCAGGCGATTCAAATGCTCAGGCAAGTAGACGCCTTAGAAACTCAGCAAACTGCCTTAAAGAGTTTAAGTAACCTGTTGAAAGTGACTCATGTTCACAGAACTGTGGTTATTCTCTAAATGTGCTTCTTAAAGCCTCTTCAGTTCCCTAAAACTGCAACTCCCTTTTCCTTCCAGGCACCAGTTGCTGTCCCTTCGTTTCCAAGTGCTGTTGTCTTGCTTTTCCAGCAGACGCTGGGTTCACACTGAATTCTTTGAACACCTGTTTCTACTCCTTCCCTGCCTACTTGGGCACAAGGAGAAAGGAATAGTGCGGAGTTTCCGCACTTATTAGCACCTCCTTGTCAGACCACATCTCACACTTCCTCACATGTAGCGTGTCTCTGCACCATAACCACGGGGTGCTAGTATAATACGGAAGCAGCCTAAGAAGAAGAGGCATCGAAACCTAAGCTGGAGTAAGTGATACAGAGATCGCTGTTATTCAGCTAGCTTCTTCTTGAAACTCTGCGCTCCCTAACAGGCAGTCAGATAAATCAGGTACCAGGGATGGCTGGAGATTTTCTAGCCAGAACACATATATGAAACTACCGCATCAGAATTAGCAGAAGGTAAGTGTAATTAAACATGTAAATTTCTGAGAAGAATCCATGTCTTCAAGCTCAGAATCTCTGACAGACTTAAATATCGATAAAATTTTGAGGGATGGTCAAACCATAAAAATTGATAAACTTTTCCTTAAACTGGATCTTCTAACTCAGTATGGCATCAAAACTGTGGGATATTGTAGATCAGGTTGTCCACATCAGTCCTACTCAAACTTTGGACTGCACAGTTTTGCTCTGAGGCGTGATGGCTATGACATGTACTGTAGAATAACTGCAATTGCCCAGGCCTCTGCATAGTAGAGGTTATTAGCACCCTTTTATTTAGGACAATCAATATCTCTGGACTTTGCAAAATGTGAGTGACAATAGAATTATCCTCTACTAAGGACCACTAACAGGAGAAGTGATTTGTGATGTTCTGGGTACAAAGAGCCAGTTTTATACTATAGTTTGTGTAGAATGAATTTTATATACCTCATCTACACAAATTGCCACCTTCACCCTTAATTATGTCACACAACTGAATAGAGGATCACTATGTGCTAGGAATGATACTAGGTATTTCTAGCTATTATCTCTAATTTCTTACACTATGTGGGGTAACATATTGTTCTAGCAGTATAGGAAGCATCTTCAGACTGCTGAGATTATAATCCTATCTCCATCATTTTATAACTACAAAATCTTGAGAATGTTGCTGAGTCTTAGTTTCACCAACAGTATTAATAATAAAGAGAGAAGATATAATGGGAAATTTATTGTGATTTCAATTCTGTCTGACAAATGAATAACTCTGAATATGTGTCATGCAAATCACCCCAAATTTCAAAGCTTAAAATATTTCATAATTTGAAATAAAATACAAAAGAAGTGATTCAAGTGAAACATTATGTTCCCAACACAAAATTATCTAAATTGTTAAGTAGTATTTAGTCCCTGCTCCATATTTTCATAATAACTTCCCTCTACTCCTAAATCCTTTACTCTTTGTAATAATGGCCTTTTATTCTGGTGGAGAGTAGCAAGGTTTGCTTGGATATGTTAGTCTGCTGGGAAATGCGGTAATAGTAAACTGCCAACATGTACATTAAATTCCTTTGAAGGGTTCCATTCATGGGAATGAAATGTGTAAAAACAATGAAGCTTTTTATTTCCCATAACACATTCTAGACAATTGGTATGAAAGTGGGTCCTAGACTTTAGCAACTTGAAGTCCAGAGATGTTGCCATAACCTGCAGTTCTGTCTCTTGATAACTTTTATTATATGTTGATGCACTGAAGCTTGACCTCCTGGAAAGTGACCTATATTCAGTGTGTATTCAACCAGTCTCTCTAGAAATAATGGATAAAGTACTTAATTTCAAACCCATGATATTTTCAAAGCAGTTTTTCAAAGGATGGCAGCATTTTTCTCATTTTTCTTATATTTATGCTTAAATATTCTAGCATCCAAACATAAATCACTGAAAAATAGACCCTTTGCATCAAAGTATTCAAATTCTAGTTATAAGGAATTTTCTGTTGTGTAAAATAACACATTTCAAAGCACCTTGTATTTTGAAGAGTTCATTTAGGTTTACTGTGGAACAAGTTTTTTTTTAAAAGTTCTTATTAGAGGAGATAAATAAATTTGGTGACTTTTACTTTGGGAATTTATTGTTTTACCTCCTAGGGAAATACAGCAAACAAGGACACACATTATTCTGTCTGAATAATTTGTTTCCCCAATGAAGTCCCAATTCAACAATTAATATTGCAGGTTCTTTGACAGTTTAATGTATTTATAGATAATTTGTTAGTACTGAATTTTTAAGTGGCTTTAAATATCCAAGTAAGCAATGTGAGCCTGGTATAATCTGCATGTTCATTTGCTAAACAATTTATGATAGAAAACATTGCTACTGTCAGATCCCATGTTTTGCTTTTATCATTCAGAATTCTAAATTGCTGTTCAATGTAGCAGGGGAATTTCAACCTGTTAATTTAAGTAAATCTCAGAGGAATTATAATAATAGTTATCAATTATGGAAGGAATAATTTCCTGATTAACCACCCTTTGGTGAAAAGGTCCATTAACTTTCTCAATATCGTGAGACTCCCCATAACTGTTACTTTACTGCCTATGCAAGCTTATTGATTAATTGGCTAGAAAGAGAGATGGAGTGTGTCTCAAACTGTATTCTTAGAGAGAAAAACCTTGTAGAATTAGAGTTACGTTTAAGTGACTCCAATTTGAGGAACAGATGGGAAAAGCTAGAATAGATTTGATTAATATTTTTAAGTGGTAAAAGTTCTGATTCTAAAAAAAAAATTCACAGCATTAATTTATTCAATTTCCTGTTGAAAATGACAAGCACTCCAGATGCCCCTTAAGTTGAGTTTATACAATAGGAATAGTGAGTCAAGTGTTTTTATTGAAACAGGATCTATTTGATAATATATAAGGTAAAATATTTTTAACTTACCTTATATACCCAGAGGATACTTCTAAGAACATCTCAGTTGACAGTAATTCTTGGTAAGTCAATAAAAATCTGAGAGGACTACATGTGAAAAGGAATGAATGTGCATCATGGAGACAGGCCTTCCCAACTGTGCTTCCCAACTTCTACCATTTCTTAGTGGCGCGCTACTTTTTTTAAAATATATTTTATTTTAGGGAAGGATATACAGGGTGTTCAGTCTCACTATTAAATCCAACTTGGAGTAATCTCTTTGTAGCCTCCCAAGAGCTGAGATTATAGGCACATGCCACCACGCCCAGTCTTAACTGCCATCTCCATGCACCCCGGGATCCAACCCCTGGCTCCTGTGCCTGCTTGAAAGGCTTTAATAGTTGAACTATTTGGCCTGTCCTATTGGTATACCTTTGGCAAGTTGAAATTTTCATACAGTAAAATTTATTTGGTTTTGTGTTTAGTTGTATGAGTGTTAACAGGTGCGTGTTGTTATTTAGCCACCACAAAAATCCATTCAAGGTAGATAACATTTTCTTCACCAAAAATATCCTCTCCATTGTATCTTTATAGGTAATGTCCCTCACATGCCTGGGAAATCACTGAACTGCACTTTTTGCTAGTTTCCCTTTTCTAAATTGTTACTTAAATTAAATCATATGTAGTCTTTTGAGTTTGTCTTCTTTAACTTTTTGCAGTGTATATTCAAAAAAAATGAGGTTATCAGGAAATGGAACGCTATCCCTTGCTCTTAGATAGGAAGCACCAACACAGCAAAAATGACCATATTGTCAAAACTACTACAGACATTTTATGCAATCCCAGTCAAAATAATTCGGTGGGGCTGGGGAGATAGCTTAGTGGAATAAGTGCTTACCTGGCAAGTTCAGGGTATTAAGTCTGATCC
>PVKA01052099.1:0-11842 GCA_004027165.1 Ctenomys sociabilis | reverse complement strand
ATATATATATATATATATATATATATATATATATATATATATATCCCAGTTGTCTTTTTTCCTCTTAAACTAAAGGGCAACCAGAAATGAGCAGAAAGTATCCCATAAATATCATTTCTCTTTTATTTCAAAGAAATAAAAAACACTAAAACTTATACAGATGTTCAAAACAAGATGATAGAAAATTAACAATGGTTATTACATTGTATAGTGTTATCCTCAAAGTGTCATTTCTCTTTTCCAAGTCATGCATACTATAGGTTTTCTTAATTTAGACTTAGATGAACCCAGTGGTGAGTACCTGTAGTCCTAGCTACTCCTGGCTGAGGCAGGAATACTGCTTGAACCAGGAGTTCCAGGACAGCCTGGACAATATAGAGAGGCCCTGCCTCAAGAAAGAGATAAACTAAATGTTCTTATTAATATGTAAAATACATGCATGCTGCTAGAGTTAAGGAATACCTGAGCCATTCTAATTCCTACTGGCAGATGATTTGCTGCTCACATCAGGCTGGAGCTGGTGAGACTCATCTGGACTCAAGTGAGATTTCCTATTGCAGCATTTCTGTCTTCGTGCATGGGAAGGGAAGTCCACCTCAGTGAACTTTGGCCCATGAGCTCACTGCTGTGGCCAGGGATCTGTGTGATCACTGGGGCAGCAGACTCCCTGCCCAATTGTAAACATGTTCTTCAAACTCTGCAGGCTTCATTTCTGGAAGCTATGCTCCCAGGTAGAAACTTCCCTTGGTAGATCAGAACTGAGGTGGTCCCTGCCTGTGTACACAGGGTTACAGCCTCATGTCCAGGTGAAAGGGAAAACTGCCCTAGGAAAAATTATTCTTTTTAAAACTTTATTGTCAGGGCCAGTGAGATAGCTCAGCAGATTAAGCTCCTGCTTAGGCAAGTGTGGGGAACAGAGGTTTGATCCCCAGCACCACATGCTGCCCCCCTACGCACTAAATCAGGTACTGAGACTGGGTGTGGCGGGACATACTTGTAATCCCAGTGCTGGGGAGACTGAAAAACAGGAAGATTGCTGAGTCCAAGCTGCATAATGAGACCCTCTACCAAATACATCAGAAGCAAACAAACACAAAAATTGTTCTCTTTGAAGATGCCTAGCTCTGTAACTGCTTCGTGGCTCTGTAATTGCTTTCTTGATCTCTACAAGCATGAGAGGGTAACTGAACATACAGGATACTTGACTGTAACAAGTTTTGTGGTCATTAACCTAGGCTTGTCACTGATGATCATTAGTCTAGGCCTACAACTGATGATATTACCCAGCTCGCCAATCAGAAGAACTGCTGGGCAGTAGTGTCCTGCCTCTGTAACATGTAACCCCTCCTTATGTCTCACATAGAAATTCTGGCTCACAGACACTCACTGGCTGGTTTTTGTTGGAAGTTACTCCAGCCAAGACCACCAGTGTAAAATAAAGCTGTTCACTGCCTCCTGACTCTTTCGGCTGCCTTTCCTTTCTAGGACTCTAGCAGGGAATCCTGTGACAGTGCACTGTGATGATGCTCTGACCTAGTTTGTTGAGTGCCCTGCTGTGCCCGGCAGAAACCAGCTTCCTCTGGTCCCCACCCCCAGCTGGGCACGAGCTGTACTCTCACCTCTCTTCTGCTCTGAAAAGAAAAAGCAGGAATATCTCCCTTATTTTAATTCAAACTAATATTTTTTTACTTAATGATAATGGCAGTGATAATAATTACATTCACTGAGAATGTACTAATGTATTTAATGCCACTCCTAGCATTTTACTTGCATTATCTTGCCATCCTCAACAACCTAAGAAGTAGGTGTGATCACGGAGTCACATTAGATGCGCATATGGCTGACACAGGAACAGATGGGACTCAGAAGTTATCACTGGAAAGACAGCTAACTCTTCTCAACCTCCCATTGAATAGGCATAGCACAGGGCTGAGCATGATGGTGTACACCTGTAATCCCAGGACTTGGGAAACTGAGGAAGGAAGATCACTGTGAATCTGAGGATAGCTTGGACTACAAATTGAGTTCAAGACCATCCTGAATTACATAGCAAGACCCTGTCTCAAAAAAAAAAAAAAAAAAAAAATCATAGTACTGATCAGCTCAGGAAAGAAGCATTAGTGGATACAAAAACTAGTTAGTGAAAGCTTAATGAGGAAGGGCCAGCCAGATAGCTCAGCAGACTGCTTAGGCAGGGTGCAGAGGCCAGGGTTTGATCCCCAATGTGCCATACTGGCCTCGCCCACAGAGGCGCACTGAGAGGGCTGTTGAGACTGGGCATGGATTGAGACTGGGCATGGTGGTGCACACCTATAGTCCCAGTGCTTGGGAGGCTGAAAATAGAGGATCATTAGAGTCCAATCTATGTAGGGAGACCTTATACACCATGTAAACCCAGTACTAAATACAAAAAAGAAAAAAGTGTACAAAGGACCAGCAGATTTAGTGTCTCAGCATCTCTCATAGTATTTCTTTCAGTATCTCTATGAAATAAATGTTAATGGAAAAGTAATTCATTCCTACAGCAGAAAACTACCAAACATCACTTTATCCAAATGATCATAATTACCATGAAGAATCATGGCATGAACTGACACCAGTCATCCCATGATGTGATGTATAAGAAAAACACAGCATCTGCCGGGTGTGGTGGCGCATGCCTGTAATCCCAGCACTCGGGAGGCTGAGACAGGAGGATTGTTGTGAGTTCGAGACCAGCCTGAGCTACAAAGTGAGCTCGAGGCCAGCCTGAACTGCATAGTGAGACCCTGTCTCAAAAAGACCAAAAAAAAAAAAAAAAAAAAGAAAAACACAGCATCTGATTGAAAATATTCTTAATAAAAATCCAAATGTGAGCCAACTATGGCTATTGTAATCCAAGGCACTCCAGAATTCAAGCCCAGCCTGGAAAACTTTATGACCTAGTGAGACTCTGTCTCAATAAAAATTAAAACAGGGGGGCTAGAGAGATAGCTCTAGGGGTCTAAAGCACCTGATTAGGGAAGCTTAGGCAGATTCAGGGGACCCTGGTTCAATCCCTAGCACCACATGCCATACCAGCACCACCCCCAGGGTGGGCTGAGCCAGCCACAAAAATAAATTTAAAATAAATAAATAATTTTTAAAAACAGGACTGGAGATATAGTTCAATAAGAAGGTCCTGCATTCAGTTCCTGTACCACCACCACTACCAAAAAAAAGTTCAAAACTTGAATCTAAACATGAGGAAACTAGCCGGGCGTGGTGGCGCATGCCTGTAATCCCAGCACTCGGGAGGCTGAGGCAGGAGGATTGTTGTGAGTTCGAGACCAGCCTGAGCTACAAAGTGAGCTTAAAGCCAGCCTGAACTGCATAGTGAGACCCTGTCTCAAAAAGACAAAAAAAAAAAAAAAAAAAAAAAAAAAAAAAAAAAAAAAAAAAAAAAAACATGAGGAAACTTCAATAAACTCAAATGAAGAGGTGCTTCAAATTAAGCAGCTTTAAATGTGTCTCTTCACTCTTCATAAGTGTCAAGGTCATGCAAAACAAGGACTGAGGAACTTTTCAGATTGAAAAAGAATAAAGGGAGCCTGTAATCCCAGTACTCGGGAGGCTGAGGCAAGAGGATTATTGCGAGTTCGAGACCAGCCTGAGCTACAAAGTGAGCTTAAGGCCAGCCTGAGCTGCATAGTGAGACCCTGTCTCAAAAAAAAGACAAAAAAAAAAGAATAAAGGGAATGTACTACATGATAGAAAAAATTACTTTGGGGCAGGGCTTCATGGGATACCAACAAGAACAACTCTCTCCCAAACATGCTCTTCTATTTCTCATTCTATAGGGGACTTGTTGGTCTCTTGGTAATTCCTGGGAGGAAATGGTGAGGGGTTTTAGAAAATAAAGACAAGAAACAAAAGCTGAAGTCAGGTAGGCAAGTGAACTGAACGACAGTAGTAACATTTATTTATACTTTTACAAAGTTAGTATTGCCAGACACAAGGTAGACTCATGACTCAGGATTGAAATTGTCCAGGCAGGATGCTTTTCTCAAGACTGAGGTAGCTTGACTGCTTTAGACATGTGGGCTTTGTCTTGTCTCCACACATATATCCAATCTCCAGCTTTAGCCACTTGCAACATCTCTCCCTTTTCTGTTTAGTTGTGTAAGTGAAAGTGATGGGTGTCCAACTGCAGTTAGAGATGTTGTGTTTGGAGGACTCTATAGAAGACCTTTCCATTCTTGATGAACTTATTTGTTTAGGCTAAAGGTTTGTAGTCCAAAGATTTTAGGTACCTGTGTTCAGCAATTTAATCCTATGCAGTCCAATGACCTATAACAGTAGTGAGTTGCCAGTACCACTGGCAATTGTCAGCTGCTTGTGATTTGAACCTTTTATAACCAGTGTATGACTGTGACATTGCTTTTTTACATTTTGTGGTTATACTTCTCTGTTGGATGGTTAAAACTAAGTTAAGGCAAGACCTGTAAAAATTAAGTTTTGTGATCTATCAAGGTCAGTTAGATCTTCTCAGGATTTACCTTGGAACCAAGTACAGCACTTCTTAGATTTTTCTGTCAGTGTCAACCATCTGGATGAGTCATAGCCATTGCTTGACCAAGTTGCTTTCTGTGAAGAAAGAGAGATATTTTTTTCTTTCCTGGTGACTTCTTAGGCACACTATACATCATTGATCACTTTCCTCTCTGGTTCCATAATCTCCTTGATCAGAAGATCAGGCACCAAGTCATAGGAGGTCACAGCAGAGGTTTTCTTATGTCCTGAGTCCTCACTGACCTTGGCGGGCTTGGGCCAAAATATTGACTCTACTCTTAGCTCAATCTATCTCTCCAATTTTTGGTCTCCAAAACTCAGTTATCAAACATCCAGAAGAGATGATTAATAACATTACATTGTAAGGGAAGCAGTGAACTTAATATCTTATCTGAATATTAAATACCTTAAAATAGAACCTTTATTTTCTAATAACCATGAGAATCCTAATATTTAAATCTTTATAGAATGTTATCAGGTAATAATTACATATTTTTACACAAAAATTTAGTAGTCAAAACCATTCATAACATTGTAGCATTACAATCATGATGACATTTGTAACATTTAAAATTTCATTTTAAGTTAGTTGAATGACAATGGAGTGCTCACCTTTGACAGGTGTAGACAAAGGAAGGGGTATAGAAAGAAAAAATCATGATGTGTGTGTATAGACAGTACAGTTGGGATAGATAACGCCATGCTTCTACATAATCCTATGAGAGGCAAGATTTGCACTAATGGTGGTTGGACAGGATATTATGTCGGCTTCTAGTACTATGGTCATCCACTAGGAAAATAATTATTGAATTTTTGATATAATTCAGGTATAAAAAGTAAGTAAACAGCTACACTCTTAATTTACTGATAAGTGACATTTGCTATAACAATGTCTGTAAGTATAATATCATGTATGCACCTTGTATGATACCAAAACAGTATGAAAACAGTTTGCAATGTATTAATTTATTGAATCTGTCTTGTTAAGGTGTCATAAAACTGTCTGATTGATATTTGTACTTCAATAAAATTAAAAATAAATCAAAAAAAAAAGATATAAAAATCCTAGGAATAGCCGGGCGTGGTGGCGCATGCCTATAATCCCAGCACTCAGGAGGCTGAGGCAGGAGGATTGTTGTGAGTTCGAGACCAGCCTGAGCTACAAAGTGAGCTTAAGGCCAGTCTGAACTGCATAGTGAGACCCTGTCTCAAAAAGACAAAATAAATAAATAAATAAATAAATAAATAAATAAATAAAAATAAAAATCCTAGGAATAATCTAGTACCAGGCAATGAAACTGAAGCAACAGTAATGAATCAGCCAAGAAAAATCCAAGTCTGGACAGCTTCACTGCTGAATCTTACAAACACCTCAGGGAAACTCTAATGCCAGTACTCCTCAAGCCTTTTAATGAAATTTAAGGAAAAGAAGTACTCTCAAAGTCATCTCTGGCAGCTATCATTACTCTGCACAAAAACTACACAATTATCCAACCAAAAAAGGAGAACTACAGACCAATCTTTTTCACAGAAATAGATATAAAACCATAAAGAAGATACTGGCAACTGGACTATATTGGATTATTTTGCTAAATTCATGCACCTACAATATTTAAATGGCAATGGAACACCCATCTCTGATGACACTAAACAAAAAAGGGGGATATAAATGAAGGACCGTTTTGTATCTATATATGCAAAATAAGATAGATATTCAGCTACTTTCTCTTAATTTAATGAAAAGAAAGATTTCTACTAATAGCGTTTGGACAGGCTATCATGTCTGCATCTTGTACTATGAATAACTACTACGAAGACAACCATATACAATGTATTAATTATTGTAACAGTTCTACTCTACTAACGTGTTTTGAAACTGTCTCATTACTATTTTTTTCTCAATAAAATTAATTTAAAAAGAAAAAATAAAATTTCATTTTGACATAACCCATTTAATCAGTCATCTCAATCTTTTTTTCTCCTTTTTTTTTTTTTGAGAAACCTGGGATTGAACTCAGGCCCTTGGCATTTGCCAGGGAAGCACTTATTCCACTGAGTCATCTCCCTGGCCCATCTCAATCTCAATACATATGAAGATTTTACATAATTAGTTGTCCTTCAATGGAACGTACATCACAAGTTTTTTCTTAAAGGCAGAGGTCTGAATCTGAAAAAAAAATTTTATCAAAATAAGCAAATATCCTCATCATTGCTTCATCCCCTTGGTTTTTGGTGGGGTTTTTGTATCAACCAAAGCAAAGTAAATGAAACCCACACTTGAAAAAAAAATAATAATAAGCAAGTATCAAGAGCATCTTTTATGAGAAAAAATTATTGTAATTTCTTTCTGAAAAATATTATCTTTTCTAATCACCAAATTTTGGGAGTATCTCCCAAAAAATCTATGGAGATTACTGGAGGCTCCTTATTAGTGAACAAAGGTCAGTCACTCCTTTTTCACCAAGCAGGGTCTTGTCCAATAATCTCTTCTTCCTCTAAGGAATTTTTGTTTAATTAGTTTAATTTTTTAATGAGCTGTTTATCATAAATATCACTTAGACCTACTAGAAACTGAGGTGAAAGCATGATTTTAAGTCCATGACCCAAATTGTGCTATAAACAAATGACAAAAAAAAAAACTGTAACAGACTGGGAGCCTCCCATTGTCCAGTATGAATGTGTCTCCAAAGTACTTATCCTAGCCTTTTTTCTTTCACTTGATGAAACTGTCTTTCTGCTGCTTTACTTCCATCTTTTGTAGAATTTTTTTTAACTTTTTTTTTTCTTTTGCTGTACCGAGGGTTGAACTCTGGACCTTACGCTTGGAAGGCAGGCACTTATGCCACTGAGCTATATCCTCAGCCCCTTTTGTAGAATTTAAAAGTTTAATAGTATATATAAAGAAGGGAAGTCTACTATGAGGGGTGAATTTTGTATGGAAGGGACCCAGTCTGTTACAGTTTTTTTGTCATTTGTTTACACTACATTTGAGTCACAGACTTAAAAGCATGCTTTTAAGTCAATTTGAGTCACAGACTTAAAAGCATGCTTTCACCTGAGTTTCCAGTTGGTCTAAGTGGTATCAAATTAGTTTACAACAGCTCATTAAAAAATTAATTGCCTGTAATCCCAGCGCTTGGGAGGCTGAGGCAGGAGGATTGTTGTGAGTTCGAGACCAGCCTGGGCTACAAAGTGAGTTTAAGGCACCAAGTCAGCCTGAACTGCATAGTGAGACCCTGTCTCAAAAAAAAAGACAAAAAAAAAGAAAAAAATTAAGAGTCCCCCTTTTATTTCTGTAAATGAATTTTGTTCATACGGTGAGAAACCTGTATCTTATATTTTGGAAAAGGAAGCTATCACATAGCTTCCCTTAAGTTAATATGACCAATCTCTGAAAACAGAAGCAAATTAGTTTAACTTGCCTGAAGGATAATACCAATAGCATCAGAGAAATTAGGTCAAAATCTGGATGGAGCCAATTAATACTACTAAATAGTCTGAAAATCATTTAGGTTTGATCTGAACTGTTTGAAGGTTGTCTTTGTTGGATAAATTGACCCAAATATGAAGAAACTATCATAAGGCCTGTGCACCTTTTGAGGCTACCACTAGGCCTGCCACCATTCAAACAGGATTTCAAAAATCAAGTGATTGTTGAAACCCAGCTGCTTTATATTATAATCCAAACATTTATATCTATTTGTAAAATATCATTTTGTACCAAATAATTTTAAGACTGTAAATCAGGCAATCAGCCTCACTGGGAGTCAAGAGAACTTCAAGTAATCTATTTTAAATCTCCCATTATAAATCTTAGGAAATACGATTTTTTTAATTAAAGGCAAACCTTTTTGTCTTTAGAATGGAAACAGCCTTTTAAATTAATCATCTGGGGTAGTTTGCCTGCTTTAGGCACTGAGGCCTTGTCTTGTCTCCACACATATGACCCATTTCCAGCTTCAGCTGTTCCCAACATCAGCCTTCCCTATCAAGAGGGTTGTGAGGGGCCGGGGAGATGGCTCAGTAGAATAAGCACAAGGGCCGAGTTCAATCTCTGGTTCTACCAAAAAAATAAAAGCAGGGTGTGACCAGGTGAGGTCTATATTAGGTCTCAGCCACCACCTCTTCAACTCCAAATATGGTGATCTTACCCATTTGTTTGGAATTTGAGAATAGCTGATAATAATTGTGGGGATGCTCACGCGAAGTGTGAACAATAGTCTCACTTGAACATTCCACCCTCTGAGGCTTTAAACATATAAGTGCTGCTAGGTCACAGATAATAGATAGGAGAGTTAGCTTTAAAAATTAGTGTCTTCTATGTATGCTCACCAGCTTTACCTCAGTAGATGTAGCCTGTTGTGCCGGGTACTTGTGACTTTTCAATGCTGATGAGGTCATTTAAGGAGTTGGCAGATCCTCTCAATTATTTATAAATATTTTTTAACCATGACAACTATTCTACATATACTGTCTCCATTAATTTTTTTTTTTTTTTTTTTTTTTTTTTTTTTTTTGTCTTTTTGAGACAGGGTCCCACTATGCAGTTCAGGCTGGCCTTAAGCTCACTTTGTAGCTCAGGCTGGTCTTGAACTCACAACAATCCTCCTGCCTCAGCCTCCCCAGTGCTGGGATTACAGGCATGCGCCACCACGCCCGGCTCTCCATTAATTTTTTTAATGTATTTTAGTACAGGGTCTCACTACACTGATTGGACTTCTAGTGATCCTCCTGTTTTCAGCCTCCCAAGTGCTGGGATGACAGGCGCTCGCTACCACATCCAGTCTCAATCACCATCTCAGTGTGCCCCAGGGGTGGGGCTGACACAGCATGCCGGGGCTCAAACACCTGGTCCTTGCATCTGCCTAAGCAGGTGCCTTGATCTGCTGAGTTATCTGGCCGGCCCCCCATTTACTTTTATAGTCATATCATGGCAACTATTTTTCCCATTCAGCATACGAGAATGAGAAACCTGAGGTTCAAAGAGGTAAAATGGCATTGCCAGGATCTCCAGAAGGGCAAAGCCAAGCTTCAGAACCGTTTATGTCAGGGGCCTGGGATTTGGCTCAACTGTATAGCATATGTCTGGTAAGCATGAGGTCATGAGTTAATTCCCAGTTTAAACAAAAAAATCTTCAAATTCATGCTTATTGGCAAAATACTATTCACTTCCCTATATTCACCATGCAAATTTACCTCTTGCTTTTACCTTACCTCTTTACCAAAGAATTTGAAGCAGGGTTTAATGAGACGCCTGGACACGTATCAACCTCAGAGTGCAATGGAGTATAACATTCATCCCAGAAGTGGGAAGGAATGGTCATTTAAGAAGACAGAAGTAAAGAAGAGATTGATTATACCAACACAAAATAAAAACATAGAAGTTAAAAATGAGTACAAAAGGGTCCTGCGTTTCCTGGAAATGAAGGTAAAAAAAAAAAAAAATACTGTGAATTAAGAATTTCTTTCATGTAAGGGGCTGGGGAGATGGCTCAGTAGAATAAGCACTTGCTTGGCAAGCGCAAGGGCCTGAGTTCAATCCCTGGTTCCACAAAAAAAAAAAAAAAAAAAATTCATGGTAAATAAAAGAAATGAGGGCCGGCGGTATAGCTCAGTGGACTAAGCGCTTGCTTAGGTAAGCAGAGGGACCAGCTGGTTCCCAAAGCCGCACCGGCCCCGCCTTCGGGTGCGCTGAGCCGGTGATGCAATCCAGGCGTGGTAGCGCGCACCTATAATTCCAGCACATGGGAGGCAAAAACCAGGAAGATCACTATGAATGTAGGCTGCATACATAGTGAGACCCTGCACCAGAAAAAAATAAATAAATAAAAGAAATGGTGGGCCGGGGAGATGGCTTAGTAGAATAAGTGCTTCCCTGGCAAGTGCAAGGGCCTGAGTTCAATCCCCAGTTCTGCAAAAAAAAAAGAGAAAAGAAATGGTAGCATTATTTTTTTTTTTTTTTTTTTTTTTTTTTTTTTTTTGGCAGAACCAGGGATTGAACTCAGGCCCTTGTACTTGCCAGGGAAGCGCTTATTCCACTGAGCCATCTCCCCGGCCCCTGGTAGCATTATTATCAGGTCATAAAGGATATATCCCTTGGTGAGGAATATGGCTCAGTGGCTTAGCATGTAAGAGCCTCTGGCCTCATTACCCAATGGGTCTAGGGAAACATCAACTACTGCATAGAAAATCACCCCAAAACTTAATTATTTTTGTATCACTCAGTATCATTATAAGCATATATCATTATAAACATGTACATGTACTAATAACTTTTCATAGTAATCTTAAGTACAGATACTATTGTTGTTATTCCCACTTTACTCATGAGAAAACTCAAAGACAGATATCAAGCCACTTGCCCAAAGTCCCCTTAGGCAACCAGTAGTAGAGACAGGATTTGAACAGTTCAAGTGTCTATGCTCTTAATTTTTCTTGGGTGATGGTGAAGGCAGAATTTAAACATATTGGGCAGGCGAGATAGCTCAGGGGACTAAGTGCCTGCTTAGGCAAGTGGAGGGACTGGGATTCGATCGCCAGCACCACATGCTGCACCAGCCCCACACCTGGGCATGCTGAGCAGACCACTGAGACTGGCTATAGTGGTGTACGCCTGTAATTCCTGCCCTGGTGAGGCTGAAAACAGGAGGATCATTACAAATTGGAACTGTGTAGTGAGACTTTATACCAAATACATTTTTAAAAATTAAACATATTTGTCAAATTTATATCAATATTTCTGTACTTTCCTTAGATTTCTAAATAATCTGGATTGCGTACCAAGGGACCAACCCTGTTTCACAGATCAAGTTAACTAAGAAAAATACTAAGCAGTACCAAGGACAGAGCTTAACAGGCTGGATGCAGAAACATTTCCTTAGTGTACAAAACCTGGAAAATCTCTCACAGTCCCATTCTCCAAAATAGCTGCTTTTAGCTGTGTGAGTTTCAAACTTCACTCAGGGCCTAGAATTGAGATGATCACATTTGTCAGATCATTTCTTCATACTGCTATTGGTAAGGGCAGCCTCTTTTAGGGTTATTTGCGCCATTTATTCCTTCACTCTCAATCCCAGTCCCTCCTCCCAGCACAAACTGACTCTACTATATGGAGCTTCCTTCAACACATCCTTTTACATTGATTTAAATGAATATAAATTCATTTATATCAATAAATACGTTATATTCAATACTGAATATAAATTAAGACAGATCCTGGGCCGGGGAGACAGCTCAGGAGAATAAGCACTGCCTGGCAAGTGTAGGGTCCTGAGTTCAATCCCTGGTATCAGGAAAAAAAAAAAAAAAGAAA
>PVKA01052098.1:0-11877 GCA_004027165.1 Ctenomys sociabilis | reverse complement strand
AAGGTAAAGTCAAAATGGTTTAAAGATCTAAACATTAAAACAGAAACACTCAATCTCCTTGAAGAGAAATTAGGAGGAACTCTTGAAGACATAGGGGTAGGTAAAGAGTTCATGAACAAACATATATTTGCACGGGAAGCTCTTGAAAGAATCAACAACTGGGATCAATTCTTCTTGAGGAGTTTATGCATGTCAAAAGAAACTGTCAGCACAGTGAAAAGACAACCCACAAACTTTGAAAAAATCCTAACTAATAAGCAATCAGACAGAGGACTACTGTCTAGAATTTATAAAGAACTAAGCTATAACAGGGCCCTCAAATTTAAAGACTCAATTCAGAAATGGGCATCTGAGATGAATACACACTCTCAGAGGATGAAATTAAAGAAGCGAATAAATATATGAAAAAATGCTCCACATCGCTAGCCATTCGTGAATTGCAAATAAAAACAACACTGAGATATCATCTCACTCCAGAAAGAATGGCTATCATAAGGAAATCAACCAACAACAAATGTTGGAGAGGTTGTGGGGAAAAGGGAACACTTCTCAACTGCCGATGGGAATGTAGACTGGTACAGCCATTGTGGAGGTCAGTGTGGAGACTCCTCAAAAGAGTAGGACTAGAAATCCCATTCAAGCTGGCTATCCCCCTACTGCAAATTTTCCCAAAGGATCTGGATACATTGTATCATAGAAATATATGTGTACCTATGTTTATAGCAGTGCAATGTGTGATAGCAAAATCTTGGAAACAACCAAGATGTCCATCACATGAGGAATGGCTGAAAAAGACGTGGTATTTCTATGTAATGGAATATTACTCAGCTATTAAGAATGATAAGTTTGAAGCATTTATACTGAAGTGGATGCCACTTGAACACATACTCATAAGTGAAATAAACCAGAAACACATATGTAAATATTGTATAGTCTCCCTAGTATAACAAGCGAAAAGCAGAAATACAAAAGGTAACGTAGAACAAGTAAAATCAATTGAGTCAGATAAGGCAGAGTGAATGGCATATGCTGCAGTATACTAATCAGCTTTTCTTCTGGATGGTTAACAACCTAAGATTACGAGTCAGAGTTGAAGAAATAGAAGAGCCACAAGGCCGGCCAACATTTTGGCCCTAGCCTTTCAAGGTCAGCGAAGACTCAGGATATAGGAGAACCTGTACTGCAACATCATGAAACTCAGGTGAGCTCCAAATTTTCTGAACAAGGAGATTATGGAGCCACAGAGGAAAAAGATTGAAGTTCTAAAGTGTGCCTGGGGAGAGTCACATGAAGATAAAACTTTCTCTCAAGCTTTCAAAGAGAGCAAACTGGTCAAGCATTGGCCGTGACTCATCCACATGGATGACACAGACAAAGGAACTACAGAATAATGTACAGGACTACAAGATAAACCCTGAGAGGACTTCACTGACCACCTAGGAAATATAAAGTTCATGTGTTGTTATATAAGTCTTGATCTACCTAGGTCTTAACCATCCAGCAGAAAAGTATAAAAATGAAGTATACATCGTGAGGCCATAATATTAAACTGAGCTGTAAATGGCTATGGTCGACAATTTCTTTGAGTAACTCACTATGGTTGTAGAATGCTGGACGGTGTTGGATTGTGTTGTCGAGTTCAAGCACTTAAGTTAGTTGAATGTCAACGGAGTGCCTACTTTTGACTGGTGTAGACAAAGGAAGGGGTGTAGAAAGAAAAAAATCATGATGTGTGTATATATACAGTACAGTTGGGATAGATAACTCTGTGCTTCTACATAATTCTATGACAGGCAAGATCTGTACTAATGGTGGTTGGACAGGATATTATGTCGGCTTCTAGTACTACGGTCATCCACTAGGAAAATAATTATTGAATCTTTGATATAATTGAGGTATAAAAAATAAGTAAGCAGCTACACTCTTAGTTCACTGATAAGATATATCTGCTAAAATAATATCTGTAAATATAATATCATGTATGCACCTTGTACAATACCAAAACGTTATGAAAACAATTTGTAATGTCTTAATTTATCAAATATGTATTGATAAGGTGTCTTGAAACTGTCTGAGTGACATTTGTACTTCAATAAAATGAAAGGAAATATAAAAAAATAAATAAATAAATAAAAAGAAAAGAACTTAAGACTAAGAAAGATAACATTTGTCTAGTGAAAGGAATTGGTCTGATAAATCCAGAAAGCTACAAAGCCACATGTAATCAATTAAACTTATCTTTATTTTTTTGGTTGATAATTATTCATTTGAGTACAAAAAATGTATTGCTAAATAACTATTGTATAAGTAGGTTCAGTTAAACAATATAATAATGTGAAGATGTAGCTCTTTCTTTAGTTCTTCAACTTCATTTTCTTTGAGGACAGAAGCAGGGCCAGAAAATACGAAACAACAAAGGAAGACTAGAATTTTCCTTGACAGTATCACCAAAATTTCTGCTATAAAATGGATTAAACAGGAACACACGTATAAAACAAGATTAGCAGCCATTATTTCAAAGAAACAAGCATAAGACTCTCAGTAAAAGTAAATATGAATTGTTTGAGTTATATCAATCCATAAAAAGGGTTAATATTTTAAAAATAGAAGCATGAAAAGATCTGTGACTTCTTTAGTTAGATTAATTCCAAGGTATTTCATTTTCAGGGTTGCTATTGCAAAACGTCTTATCATAGTTATATATGTATACCTATGTTTATAGCAGCACAATTTGTGATAGCCAAATCTTAGAAATAACCAAGATGCCCGTTACCTGAGGAATGGATGAAAACGATGCCATATTTTTATAAAACAGGGTATTGCTTAGCTATAAAGAATGATAAACTCAAAGTCTTTATATTTAAATGAATGCCACTTAGCGATATACTCATGAGTGAAATAAACCAGACCTACATGTGTAAATATTGTATAGTCTCCCTAGTATAAGAACTCAAATGAAGTAAAACATATATAAAGGTAGAACACAGTTAAAAGGAAAGCGAGAACTTAAGGATTAGGCAATGAAGAGAGGGCAAGGAGAACAGTTAGGAAACATGACAGGGGTAGAGCCATACATTTATATGCACAACTGGGTAACAGAATCATCCTGAGAATTTTCAGCAAGTTTTTGAAACTAGCAGTTAATTAGTAGGATTCTCATTCTGACTAACTAAATATGATGATACTTGTGAACTAAGCAAATGCACTGAACATAGCAATGTCTAATGGTAGGGTAATGATTGGAATGCCTGTTATTCTAGTCTTCTAAATACATACCGCTTGTCATGACATACCAGTTACTGCCACACTGTTTCCCAAGAAATGTTTATGTTTAAATGGTAATAAATAAAAACAAGAGACAAAAAAAAGTCATAAGACTGTCCTGCTACAATGCTGTATATGGTTAGAGTTCTGAATTTCTGTGTAAAACTATGTAACTATTTATTCATATTTTTAATTTTTATTTATTTTTTTCTTCATATTGTGGAGGTATTTCAAGTTCAATATTATCAACACTTGATGGAAGATATCTGTTCTATGTTATGCCTAAGATGTTTGCTACTCAGATAGATAGTGAGCTTAAGCTCAACTGCTTATTTGTAAGGTAAGAATAATAAGCTTCTCTTCTGGAGGGTTAACAACCTAAGTTTGCAGAACAAAAATTATTGAAAAAGAGGGCTACAAGGGCAGCCAACATTTATGACCTAGCCTTTCAAGATCAGTGGACATAGAAGATACTATACTGTGACATCAGGGAACTCAGTTGTGTACCAAACTTTATGATCAAGTAGATTGTGGGACCACAGTAGAAAGTGATCAATAATGTAGAGTGTGCCTAAGGAGAGTCACAGAGAGAGAAAACATTCTCTCAGGCTTTCACAGAGAGCAAATTAATCAGGCAATGACAGTGACTTATCCACATGGCTGACACTAACAAAAGATCTACAAACTGCTGTAGAAGGTTTCAGGATAAATCTTGAGGGGAACTGACTAACCTTATCAGATACAAAAGGTACATTTCTTGTTATGTAGGTCTTTCTTTTTATTTGTTTTAACCAACCAGCAGAAAAGTGTAAAAATGAAATATAAAACTTAGAGCCATATTCATATACTGAGCTATAAAAGGCTTAAGTCAACAACTTCACACAATTTCCTGTCTTTGGAAATGGACTATTGGACTACATTGGAATATTTTGCTGATCACGCACCTGCAATAATTAAATGACAATGTAATACCCTTCTCTGACAAAACTAAGCAACAAATGAGGATACAAATGAACAACCAATTTGCATGTATGTATTCAAAAAAGTTATTATAGATATACAACTGTATTCTCCTAATTCAATGAATAGAAAGTTTTGTTCTAATAGTGTTTGTGGACAGGATATCATGTCTGCATCTTGTACAATGAATAACCACTAAGAAAACAATATACAATGTATTAGTTATTGAAACTGTCTTACTAACCAGTTTTGAAACTGTATCATTGCTGTTTGTTTCTCAATAAAACTATAAGACAAAATAAAAGTTTGAGTGTATTGCTATGTTTTTGTTTTTTGCTGCATATATGTGTGAGGCACTCTAACTCATTCAAAAGGGTGTTGGCTTCTCTTTAGTGTACTACGGTTAAAAACAAGAATCTTTGTAGGAATATATGAGAGAACCTACAAAAAAAGATATTCAATCTACTAAGTGAAATTCTCAATGTCGCAGGGTATAAGATTAATACTCAAAACTTGTGTGTCTACATATTATCAATGAACAATCAGAAATTGAAGTTTGAAGTTGATGTCATTCATGTTAACATGCAAAAATATTATATTTAGGATTGTTTTTACAAAAACATGTTTAAATTCTGTGCAATGAAATGTACATTATATAGTATGTAAACATTAGAGAAAACTCCGATTTGTAGAGACAAATTACAGAAGTTTGTCAGTATGCCAATTTTCTCTACGTTGATTTATATAATCAGTTCTCTATTTTTTCTTTTGGAACAAGTTAGTGTAATGATTCTAAAGCTCATCTAGAAATCCAGAGATTTTAGAATAACTAAAGCAACATTTAGTAACCTGAATTTATTTGTTGATATAATTTACAATTGTAAAAATGTCAGAATTGTATATGTGAGCATTATGATGACCTAGAACTCCTGGTTACCTTATCATTCAAGTTGGGCTTCAACTTTCTAAAATTTGTTAAATTCTAAAACTAGAAACTCATATAGTAATTTTCACACATTCACTTAAACCTCTATGGTAAAATAAAATCATTTCCTTTCTTATTAAAAAATGAGAACAAAATTGGAGAATTAACACAACTCTATTTTGAGAATTATTATAATGGGACAATAAGTAAAACAGTATGCTACTGATCACAGAATGGGAAATGGATAAACAGGAAAGGCAACAAGGATGGAACACATTCATCATTTTCTATTAAGTACATTTGAACTACCATGACAATCTTCCATACATTGGGCAGTTTAGAAATGAGAGAAACTTATCTTGGCTGGTTGCGGAAGTCAAGTTATTCTGAGATTAAAGTGCTAGATTTTTGGTTCTTGGTCAGCTGTCTTCTTGCTACCTCTTCCTTTGATAGACCTGTGGAAAGAATCGCTAGGGTCTCTTTTATAAATGTGTTAGCTCTATTCATGTGGTTCTACCTTCTTGCTTCAATCACTCCTACATGTGTCATCTTAATCCACCACCTTATGACAATTTCAATACACAAGTCTTGGAAGAACACAAAAATCAACTTATAGCATGAATCGGGCAACTGTTTTTAACCAAGGTAAGTAGAAAATTCTGTGGCAAAAATCAATCTTTTGAAAATATTTATGTTGCCACAATTGGATATTCTTGTGGAAAATGTAAGTTGAAAACTATGTCTCAAAACTGTATGAGTATTATCTCATAATGGGTCATACACCAAAGCATAAAATTCTAATTTATATAACTTCTGGGGATAAATATAAGAATACCTTTGTGACCTTGGTTTAGACAAGGATTTCTTAAATATAATATTAGAAATATTTTTAATAAGGTAAAAGGGATACACCTAAGGTAACAAAATTAAATTCAAAAAATAAAATCATTTTCTTTTGGGAAAAAAATTGTTAAGGGAATGAAAGGACAAGTCACATACAGGGATAATCTCTTTCAGTGTATTTATAAAGGAATAGTATTCATAGTACTTTTGAAACTCTCATACTCTGGGGTAAGATATGAAACAAATTTTGAAAGGCGGAGTAGAAATGACATATTTTTAATTCAAGAAGAACCAAAAAATAAAATGGGTCGGCCAGATTTGACTCCAGCTGGTACCCAGGTCTGGGGTCTTTGTGTGGGACCTCTGGCACCTTCCAGATTCTACTTCAATCAGTACTTAGTCCCTGACTGTGTGTGGGACAATTCCCCCACTCACCAGAACCTCTTGCATCAGACAGGCCTGGTTTGGAGCCCTGCAGCAGAACTCCTTGCAGAGAGGCATGGGGTGAGATTCACCCAACTAATCCAGGAGCAGGACATCTTGCCAGTGGGGTGCAGCGGGTCCATTTCCCTGGGAAGAACCGGAGTTCATCAGCCAGACTCAGGCCACTGTCACCTGGATGAGTTCAAACTTAGTAAATCCAGACCAGGTAACCTGAGACACTTTCCTAGATCCAGATCTGGGAGAGCATGCTCTTTCTTTCTCTCTTGACTGAGACAGGGGGCAACAGGTAACCGGGGTGAACCAGTCTGCTTGGAAGACTACAGGTACAAAAGAGGAGGTGATCAGACAGAACTTAGGGGGACCAATATAAACACAAGTTCACCATCTGTTATCTGCTTAGCTATACAGTCATGTTTGTTCTTAGGATCTAAAAGACAATCCTATTAGATACAAAAGTTTTTCAACTTCTAAATCTCACTATCCATTATTAGTGTTGCTAATTATAGCTCTGTAAATACAAATCAAAAGCTGCCTTAACCACAGAATCTCTCTTGGGTAATAATATTGGTAAATCTCAAGGTAATAACTACACCAAATCTCTAAACCAAAGCTCAGAAGACAGTGCTTTATAAAATGACATAGAAAGGCAGTAAAATGCATTCTCAGGCTCAAACTCCATCAAGAGCAAATGCAGAAGACACCAGCATAGGAGAAATTGGAGATCACACACCTGAAATCTTTGAAATAATAGCGACTAAAGTAAAGAACAGCAGAAAGGATAGAGGAATGCAGTTCAAATGTAATCTCTGAAATACAAAAAGAAATGGTAACTATAATGAAAGAATTATCAAGTGCTTATAAAGAAAACACTCATAAAATAGAGAATATAAAAATGACTGAATCCTTGAATGAGCAATATAGGAAAGAAATAGAATGTATGAAACAGATTCAAAGAGATACAGAGGAAATTGAAACCTCAATCACAAGCTGGAAAACCATTTGAATGAAAGTGAAGATACAGTATTCAACCTTGAAGACACAATTGCAGGTAGTGAAAAGGTAAGAAAAGATCTCTTAAATACAACTAGGATGCATGAAAAAGTAATTCAACATCTGAAAGATGATGCAAAGATGAACATGAGACTAATAGGCATCAATGAAAAACAAGGAGTTCATACAAATGACATGAAAAGAATATGGACAGAAGTAATAGCAGAAGACTTCCTGAATATGGGGAAATAATTTGACAATCAGAAAACTAAAGCATATAGAACTCCAAATAACATCAACCCAATTGAAAACACTCCCAGACATATAACAATAAAGATCACAGAAATTCAGCACAAGAACAATATACTGAAAGCTACTAAAGAAAAGAAACAGATCACATTTAAAGGAAAACCCGTCAGAATTATGGCAGATTTCTCTTTGCAAACCATAAAATCAAGAAGAGCATGGAGTAGAGTACTTCAAGTCCTCCAAGAAAACAAATTCCAGCCGAGACTTCTATACTCTGCAAAAATCTCTTTCACATTTGATGGAGAAGTGAAATACTTCCATGAAAAAGAACAACTAAAGAATTTCATGGTGACAAAGTCAACACTACACACACTACTAAAAGATATTCTAGAGAGGGACCAAATGACCACAGCTCCACAAATGAGACCAGAAAGAACCTGCCAAATAATGTAAAAATTAAGCACAAAAGAAAATGAGTTGTACAACAGCAGGTAAATAACATGTCAATCATAAGTCAATACATCTTATTTATAATTATCAATGTAAATGGACTCAATTCACCAATTAAAAGTAATAGACTGCAAAAGTGGATTAAGAAGCAAAAATCCACCAAAATGCTTTATATAAGAAACATGCATAAATCACATCCTATAGATAACCCACCACTATTATGGATGACTGGATTATATAGGGTTATTTTGCTGAATGGCAATAGAATACACATCTGACAAAATTAAACAAAAAGAGGACATAAACAAAGGACTATTTTGTATTTGTATATAGAAATAGTTAAGATAGATATTCAGATACTTTCTCTTCATTCAATGAATAGAAAGATTTGTACTAATAATGTTTGCACAGGATATCATGTCTGCAACTTGCACTATGAATAAGCACTACAAAGACAACAATATCGATTGTATTAATTATTGAAACTGTCCTACTAATCAGTTTTGCAACTGTCTTATTGCTATTTATTTCTCAAAAAGTTAATAAAAATAAATAAATATATACATTTAGTGAAAAAAAGAAATTTACAGAAGATATAATCTCAATACTCCTCAAATCTTCAATGAAATAGAAAAGGAAACAATTCTCCAAAAGTCTTTCCTGGAGGCAAATATTATCCTGATACCAAACCCAAAGAATGACGCAACTAAAAAAGAAAACTACATGCCAACCTCCATCATGAATGTAGAAACAAAAGTTCCCAATAAAGTTTTAGCAAGGGCCAGGGAGATGGTTCAGTGGAATAAGTGCTTCCCTGGCAGGTGCAAGGGCCTGAGTTCAATCCCTAGTTCGCCCCCCCAAAAAAATAAAATAGCTTAGCAAATAGAATACAGCAAATCATCAATAAGATTATACACCATGACCAGGTAGGATTCATTTCTGGGATGCAAGGATATTTCAAAATATGTAAATCTATAGGTGTAATATATTATATCAATAGAGCTGAATCCAAAAGCCACATGATCATCTCAATTGATGCAAAAAGGCTTTAACAAAGTCTAACACTCATTCATGTCCACAGTCCCACAGAAAATTGGAATATATGGCCTCTACTTCAGTCTGATAAAGCCATCTATGACAATCCAACCCCATTCTAAATGGTAAAAAAAATGAAATATCTTATCTTCGATCAGGTACAAGACAAGGATGTCATCTGTCACCACTCCTATTCAGTGTAGTTCTGAAATCATTAACTGGAGCCATTATATAGGAGAGAGAAAGTAAAGGGGAAAAAAGGTAAAGAAGAAGTGCAAATATCATTATTTGCAGATTACGTGATACTTGTAAAACCCAAAAAACTCCACCAAGAAGCTACTAGAATTAATACACAAATTCAGTAGCATAGCCAGATACAAAGTCAGTACCCAAAAGTCAATAGCATTCCTGTATACAGATAACAAACACACTGAGATGGAAATTAGAGAAACAATACCTTTTAAAATAGCATCATGGAAAATGAAATACTTAGGAATTAATCTAACTAAAGATGTAAAAGATCTATTAAATGAAAGTTACAGCACTCTGAAAAAGGAGATAGTAGAAGATTTCAGAAAATGGAAAAATAATCTGCTTTAGGATAGGAAGAACCAACATTGTGAAGATAGCCATACTCCCAAAATTGTTATACAGATTTCATGCAATCCCTACCATAATACCACCAACATACCTCACAAACCTGGAGAAAGCATTCCTAAAATTTATTTGGAACCAGAAAAGACCTAAAAGAGCAAAGGCAGTTCTGCTCAACAAAGGCAAGGCAGGAGGCATTATAATTCCTGACTTGAAACTATACTACAAAGCTACTATGATAAAATCAGCATGGTTTTTGCAAAAAAAAAACAAACAAAAAGACCTGAGGATCAGTGGAATAGATTAAAAGATGCGGAGGCCTCTAGGAACACACTTAGCCACATGATCTTCGACAAAGGGGCCAAACACACTTACTGGAAGAAAAGTATCCTCTTTAACATCTAGTGCTGGAAAAATTAGCTCTCTACATGCCAAAAACTAAAACTTGACCAAGGTCTATCACCATACACTAAGCAAAAATCAAAATGGATTAATGATCTAAATATTTAAACAAAACCTTTAAATCTCCTAGAAGAAAAAGGAGTTGGAAATCATGAAGACATAGGAGTAGGCAAATAGTTCATGAGCAGAAATCAAACTGTATGGGAAATACTTGAAACAATTAACAACTGAGATCTCCTTTTATTGAGAATTTTTGCACATCAAAAGAAATTACCAACAGAGTGAAAAGACAACGCAAAAATTTGGAAAAAATCTTAACTAATAAACACTCAGGAAAAGGTCTTCTATCTAGAATTTACAAAGAACCAAAAAACTACAGGTCTCCAAAATTTAAAGACACAATCCTAAAATGGGCATCTGACATGAACACACACTTCTCAAAGACAGAAATACAAGAAACAAATAAATACATGCAAAAATGCTCCACATCTCTAGCCATCCATGAAATGTAAATTAAAAGAACACTGAGATACGATCTTACCCACAATGAATGGCTATCATAAAGAAATGAATCAACAACAAATGTTGGAGAGGCTGTAGGGAAAAAGGAACCCTTCTCCACTGGTCCTGGGAGTGTAGACTGGTGCAACCATTATGGAAATCAGTGTGAAGATTCCTCAAAGAATTAGGACTGGATGGGCTGGCCAAATAGCTCAGCAGATTAAAGTGTCTTTAAGTAGGTACTGGGGTCAAGGGTTAGATCTCTTGACATGCCATGCTAGCCCTGAACTTGGTTTGCCCTGAGAGGGAAGTCAAGACTAAGCATGATGTTGCACGCCTGTAATCCCAGTTCTTGGAAGGCTGTAAATAGGTAGATCACTACAGTGATCCTGTAGTGAGACCCTGAGTACCCTGTAGTTTCTTCCCTAAAAAATACAAGCAAACAAAAGACAATAACAAAAATCTAGGACTGGAAATCCCATTCAATCCAACTTTCCCCCTTCTGGGAATTTTCTCTAAAGAACTGAAAATGTGATGTCATGGTGATATACGTGTACCTATGTTTATAGCAGCACAATTTGTCATAGTGAAATCTTAGAAACAACCAGAATGCCCCTCAGCTGAGAAATGGATGAAAAAGATGTGGTATTTTTAGAAAATGAAGTATTACTCAGCTATAAAGAAAAATAAACTCAAAGCTTTCACATATAAGTGGATTCAAGTAGAACATATGTGCATAAGTGAAATAAACCATGCCCACATGTAAATATCTTATTGTCTCTCTAGTGTAGAAATCAATAAAATTTAAACAACATAAAGAGAGAAAACAAAGAAGTTGAGAAATATGGAAGGGGCAAAACCATACATTTGTATAAACAAAATAGTTAAGGTAATGGTCCTAAGAACTTCCATCAGGTTTTTCAAAATAGCAGTTAATGGGTATATTTCTCACTGACTAACTATATGCTCATATCTGTGAAATAAGCAAGTATATTGCAAACAGCATGTGTAGTACTAAAATCATGCTTAAAATATCTGTCATTTTGATCTTCTAAATATGAACTGCTAAAGCCGGGCGTGGTGGCGCACGCCTGTAATCCCAGCACTCAGGAGGCTGAGGCAGGAGGATTGTTGTGAGTTCAAGACCAGCCTGAGCTACAAAGTGAGCTTAAGGCCAGCCTGAACTGCATAGTGAGACCCTGTCTCAAAAAGACAAAAAA
>PVKA01052097.1:0-11879 GCA_004027165.1 Ctenomys sociabilis | reverse complement strand
AAAAAAAAAAAAAAAAAAAAAAAAAAAAAAACCTTAGACCCCTGGGAACTGAACATGAACTAAAGTAGCTACATTTATTACCACAAATGGTAAATCTTAAATGTAACACTCTGCTGTCAAGATATAAATTAACAATAATTTACAGAATAAAAATACAACAACAGAAAAGAAACCCTGTGTTTGAGGTCTGAAGATTAAAATTCCACTTCATAATGCTAACGCTGAGTACGTCCAGCTGTGTAATCCGCTGAAATATGCTCACCAAAGAACTGAAGAAAATCGAGTTGTGGGTCTGGCATCCAAGGGGTGGGTGCTCACCTGCTCTCTGTGACTCAAAAGTCCCTCTGATGTTTTCACAGTGCCTGTAAGTCTGGAGGTTATAGATCTAAAGATTTTGGAGCTGGTATCATGGGAACCCAAATCAAAGGTAACTGAGATGAAATTCCATTGTTTCGCTGGTCTTCGTTTCCAACACACAGGTGTGGCTTTTACTATGGCACAGAAAACAAGATATAAGGAAGCTTTATGTAGACATCAGTGCGTGTCTAACTTTATTGATGTGTGCTAATTTTAGCAACCAGTGACTGTAACCTTTACCTAATCAAATAGTCAAAAATCCCTAAACATGAGCCTTCTGCTCACCACGTTGCGTGCTTTGACGTGGCCCCTTTTCCACCTGTCTTTTGACTCTCTACAATCTCCTTTCACATTTACTCTCTTAGATCCGATCAAAGCCATAGTGGTCAAGAAAGTCCTCGAGGAGGTCGACCAGCGCAGCAAGGTGCTGACCACCAGGCTGCAGTCCCTGGAAGATAAGCCGCAGAGCAATTAGCAGAGGGCATGTGCCAGAGACCCTCGCGGAGAGAAAGAGGCGTGGGCGGGTCTGGGGAAACGAGCAAGCATAAGCAGCGGAACGTCTGTCCTGCTGTCTTTCTGTCCCTTTCACTTTCTGGGAAATGAGTCCACTCAGCTGAAGAACGTCGCATACAAATCCGGTGACCCACTTGATCACTCCACAGAGGTTTGTTGTCAGTTCTTCCTATGTAATAAACCTTCTTCCTTTTGGCAAATAATCACTGGCCATGCTGTCTTACTTTCAAATGTTGAAGGGCCAGCCAGATACTTCAGCGGATTAAAGCACCTGCCAGCAGGAGCGGGGGGCTGGGCGTGGGTTCGGTCCTGGCCTGCTGTGCCCCCCCCCCCCCCCCCCGGGTGCACTGAGACAGCAATTGAGACTGGGACTGGGCGTGGTGGCGCGCTCTGTAATCCCAGCTCTTGGGAGGCTGTAAACAGGCGGATCACTACGAATCTGATCTAGTAGCGAGACCCTGAACCCCCTGTAGATGCTTCCCTAAAACACAAAAAATAAAAATAAATAAATAAAATGTTTGAGTGGCACCGACACAGGGGTAGCTCGGTTCACAAACTTAAGGCTTTCCACAGCCGCAAACTGTACTAGATGAGAGCAGAACCAAATTTCTCCATAAGGTCAACGTCAAACCTAACCACTGAATTTGATTCGGTTCTCGTTCAGTTCAGTTTGCAAGCAGAATCATGGAAACAATTAAGCTGGCAATGCCGGATATGGTGGTGCCCTCCTGCAGGTGGGAGGCTAAAGCAGGAGGAGCCCCCTGCATTCAAGGTCAGCCTGGGCTATTTACCAAGATCCTATCTAAAAAAAAACAAGCAAGGGCCAGGAAGATAGTTCAGGAAATAAGTGCTTGCCTGGGGAGCACAGAGTCCTGAGTTCAATCCCCTGTACCAAAAAAAAAAAAAAAACAAAAAAACAAATTAAGTTCATGAATAGAAGGACTACTGTAGGAACACTTAACCACTTTTAATTTGTATAATTCTTTTAATTTGTACAATTTTTTAAAAATTAGCTAATTTACCACTAGAATTTCATGCGTTTCCCAGTAACTCAAAATCAGACAAATTCAGAAGGAAGAAACACAGTCCTGCTTAACCCCTCAATTTGTGATACTTTAACATAATAACGGGCTGACAAGATAGCTTATCAGACTAAGCACCTGCTTACACAAGCACAGGGGCCAGGGTTCAGTCTCTGGTCCCGAATGCCACACCAGCCCCACCCCAAGGCCCGCTGACCAGACAACAGAGTCCAGGCGTGGTGGTGCATGCCTTTAATCCCAGCGCTGGGGAGGCTGCAAACGGAAGGATCACTGTGAGTGCCATATGTGGAGTGAGACCCTGTACCAAATAAATACACAAATGGAAAAAAAAACCTAAGAAGGCTATTTCCCTTCATAGTTGCTACAATGTACCCATTTCCCATTCTTCATCTGTAAATGAAGATCATGAAAGCACTGCTTTCAGGTAACTACTGGATGACAGGACAGATATATTGTGATAAGCTCCCTTGTGGAATAAGTACACATGTGCTTTTACTTTTTCACACTCGATATTTATAATGATTTAATGTCTATTTCTCCAACAGGCATACATTCAAGCAATATTCCATTTATATAAGAGACTTTAAAGTCAACATCCTGGTTTAGAATCAAAGTGTTATTAATGGGGTCATCGATTTGCCTACACAGTTGATATTTCCAGCTCTCTCTTTTCTTTTCTTTTTTTTTTTTTTAAGACAGAGTTTCACTATGCAGCTCAGGCTAGCCTTGAGCTCACTTTGCAGCCCAGGCTAGTCTTGAACTCACAGTGATCCTCCTGTCTCAGCCTCCTGAGCACCAGGATTACAGGCTTAAGCCAACATACCCAGATGAACTGAAACCATAATTTTTTCCAATCAAATGCTATACCTAGATACTTATCATTGTTCATATAAAGATAAGAAATGAAGCACAACACTTAGATTCTATGCTAGATTAGACACAGAGAGAGAATCAGTAGAGGGAAGAGATTATCTGGACCTCAGCAAAGAAAGAAAAAGGTAGAGGGGGCACAGTGAGTCTGTACTTCCCACTCTCGAACTTGGCAAGTATTGGAAAGTTTTTTTCTGCACATGCGATGTAGAAAAACAATTCTTGGCAGACTCATGGGGTTCATAAATATGACCCTCTGGTGGCTGGGGAGATAGTTCAGTGGTATAAGCACTTGCCTGGCAAGGTCCCATGTTCAGTCCCCAATAACACACACACACACATACACACACATACACACACACACACACACACACACACACACACACAAACGCAGTTCTCTGAAAATGTGTTTGGTTTTACCCACTGAAACTGTACATGTGTGCATCCTACCGGAAGGTCTGGTGGCAGGAGAATAGGCCCTCTGCCCTCGGGAGTCCTCCCGGGTTACCTGCTTCATCACCGTCCCTTGCCCTGTTGCCGTTCCGTCCAGTCATTCACCCATGACCTGACTGACGCGCCCACAGTGTGGGCAGCTTTTTTGTCCTCTCTGAACCTCACAGCCTTTCTCAGATTCAGAGCTGCACGAGTAACAGTGACTCAGGCTCATGCCCCACACAATTTGAAGCTACACCTAAGCCCTAAAAGGAATTTAAATCATTAGTTACTGAGACACTTGTGTGCCAAAATAAACTCAGGCCACCCCGCTCTACTGTGGTAGTCAGCACGATAGCTATCCGAAAGACATCTATGAAAAACAGTGCCGGAGAATCAGTTCGTCAAGCGGAAGGGGGCAGGCTTTGTACCTGTCTTCCTTGGCTCACCTAGGACAAAGCTTAGGAGCCACACTTCAGCAAGGTGGCCAGACTGCAAACACTGGCCACAGCTTTGGTGACATTATAAAGCAGTGATCCTCAGTTCTGTTCGTCCAAACTCCCCTTTGGGGCAGGCAGCAGTCAGCCCAGCACACACTGGGGATGCGTTCCCCGCCCCTTCACCCAGGGGGAATTCTTACCATACACATCCACCTGGAAGGTACGGGCAGGGCATGCCGGAGACCCGTTTGCCAGATTAATGTGCCTTACTCCCCGAGCCACGAGCCCCAGAAGGGAGGCACCTTCTGCTAAGAGTTCAAGGGAAGGCTCTGAAGGCTCCTGGGCAGGTCCTTGAAGTACCAAAGTACCCCCAAGGCCAAGTCGTCCCTGCCTAGCAGCCTGAGCACCTGCCCCCTGCCCCAGGCCTTGCCCACACGGCCCTTCTACCAACAAATAACACACCGGGCAACAGGCACCTGTGGAGGGATCCCGGCTGACAGGTTCCTTCTGCGGCTCCAACGGCCGTGCCCTGGAGTTGTTAGGTATCTTTACTGTTAGACCCAGCCTCACCCATTTCATTCTGGTTTTCATTTTCTGCATCTTCCAAGCTTCCGGCAGGCACTGGCAGGCATCTGGCTGGTCCGGGCAGAACTGGATTCTACAACCCAGATTAGCAGTCTCTGGGTGTGAGAAACGCCCTGTAGTGATCCCGACTCCAGCCCTGGGTGGCGGTCCAGGTGTCATGGCTTGGACCTTTTTCTTCCAACTCATCTGTTTAACTAATAAAATGACATATCAAACTAAACAAAAACAAGAAGCATCTAGCGTATCAGAGAAGGCAGCAAGGAGGAGGAGAGGTTGAGGGAAGGTTGTCTGGGTGTGGAACTACCTCTAATAAGCCCTGGTGTGAATTGTTAGAATCACTGTGGTGGTCATCTAATATGGCCAATGCCCTTAAAAGAAAGGCCTGTGCTCCCGGGACCGCCTCCCCCTTCTTCTCCAACTTAGCCTAAAGCATAATTTACTTTCACCCTTCCTGCCACCTCAGGGAAGAGCCCCAATCAGTTTCTCAGATACATCTAAACATGCTCTTCTAACCCCTCCCCTGGCAAAAGGTCATAAAAGCCTCAACCTCCCATTGTCCAGTCCAGAGAATTCCTTGACCTCCCTGAATTCTCTCCATGTCCTCAAAGAAAATAAAGCCCTTCCCTTCTTCCTTCTGCCCATTTCTCTGCTGTGCAGAGAACCTACCAATTTCCACCCCCTTTCCCACTGTCTGTCCTTGGGCAAATCATCTGGCTGTTCATTCCTTAGTTTCTCCATCTGTACAATGGGAATACCAGTGATGACACCTATTTCAGAGGGCTGTTGCTGGGATTAAGTATCCAATCTATGCACTTTGGAGAATTCTTGGATCATAGTAAACCTTCAATAAATATGGCCAGCGTGAAGGGGAATAAAACACTTGAAAATTTATTTCATGTCAGATAACACTTTTTTTTTTTTTGGCGGTACCAGGAAGTGAACTCAGGACCCCACGCTTTCCAGGTAAGTGATTATTCTACTGAGCTATCTCCCCAGCCCCAAGCTAACATTTTGAAGATACAAGAGAGCTTAGAGGCTATCTAGACTGTGCCCCACAAGGTGGCTGAGGTGCCAGACAATGAAGGCGTTGGCCCCGAACCATCTCTGAGGCTCAGGGGGAATGAATGCTAACATCTTCTCAATCCCCTTGAAGGCAAAGGACAGTTCTCCTTGCTTTTCAATAAGTTTTTTTTTTTTTTTTTTTTTTTTCAGTACTAAGGATCAAACTCAGGACCTTGTGCTTGCCAGGCAGGTGCTTATGCCACTGGGCTTTTTCCCCAGCTCTTGTCAGCAAGTCTTGGGCCCCACGTTGAATAAATCAGCTAACTAAAATGAAAGCACTTGGGAGAAAATTATCTCCACCCAAAGAACGCACAGCCAGGTGGCAAATCTACAAGGGAAGCTGAGAAAACGTGGCTCCTCATCCTCCCTCTGGATCCTTGTGCCCCCGGCAATGGGCTTTGTGCTCCCCACAAGTCCCATGTGGCTCAGGCCCCACCCAGCAGGAGGCTCCTGCTCAGCAAGAAGGACTGAACTGTGTGGGGCTGGGGAGACAGCTCAGTAGAGTAAGTGTTTCCTTGACAAGCACAAGGGCCTGAGTTCAATCCCTGGTTCCCCCCAAAAAAAGAAGAAAGAAAAACGAAAAATGTGAACTGGCATGAAAGAAAACAGAAACACCTATCGTTTCCTGGAAGCAGGGACGCAGCCTCCCTAGATGTACAGAGAGGCTTCTGCTGAGGGGCTCTGGCTTTTTAATCACCCAAAGGACTTACTAACTTGGAAATACAACCCAAAGTCCTCCATCCCCGCCAGCCTACAGGCCGTGCTGGGGCTCTGGCTCTAGAACGCTGCCTGCAGAGCCTGTGGCTCCTGCTCCTTCCTCTGCCACCCAGTGCTCTGCCCAGGCCATGGATGTGCTCAGGTCTCCAGATGTACTGCAGCTGATTAGGAGCTATTGATAGAAAGGGAAGGAAGGAAACCCTTTTCCCCTTTCTCTGAGTGCTTTGTGCAGAAGGATGTCAGGAATCCAAGGCCCCCCTGAGGCCCCCTAAGCCCAGAAAGGCTGTGGTACTGGGAGTTACAGTTTACCGCAGGGAAAAGACTAAGATTAGCAAAGGTAAAAGACACGAAGGGCAGGGTCCAGGAGCACCTGGGTGTGAGCTTCAGACTGTTCCTCCACATGGTGCGTGGCGCCCACTAGGTAGCCAGCAAGCTTGCACCACCTGGGTGTCCAGCAGGCAGTCACCTGGGCCCGGTGCCTGTGTGTCAGCTTAGCCACTCCGTCTCCTGCCCCTGCCAAGGTCAGGCTGCTCCTGCGGAGCGCAGGGACCCCATCACAGGTACACAAAGACACCCCTGCGAGGCAGGGTATCCCACGGCTCCCAGATCCTCTCCTGAGAGGTGGGAGAAGCCCAAGTTTCTTTGGTATGTGCACAGCCTGAACATCCCGAGCCACTTGCTTGACCCTTTTCTGCAAAAGGGGTCTCGCGCAGGCGCCCGAGACATGCAGAGTTTGGATTCAGCACATTGGTGACACATGTACCCCCAGGGGCCAGCAGGGACCTCCCTAGGGGACAGCAACACTTTGTCATCACATGTGCCTCAAGAAGTCCATCTGTCCTTCCAGCAGGCTCTCAGTGTAGCACTGAGCACCTGCCAGGCCCGCACCAGTGCTTGGCACACAGAGAGCATGTGGGTCAGGGTCTAAGAGACCCCTGACCGCTACCTAGAGCACAAGATGAAAACGAGCATTCTTCTGTGTCCCCCGATCTCGACTCAGGGCCAGAGAGATTCAACAGTGCTTGGGAACTTCGACTATACAAACGGGATTGTGTGTGTGTGTGTGTGTGTGTGTGTGTGTGTCTATCCCTGGTACGCGGTTCAGTAACGGCGGCTGGGTTTCCTGTAGACAGACTCACACTCAGAGCACTGATGCTGGAGAACAGGCAGCTGAGCCTGCGCAGGGGCAGCGGCGGGCAGGAGGAGGTCCAGCGCTGGCGGTCAGCTAGCAGCACGAAACCTTGCTGCCAACCCAGGCCAAGAACTGGGCTGCCTCGCCGGATAGCAGGACAGGGCTGTAGGTCTGAGGTAGAGGTTGGCCACGGACACGGACAAAGCAAGAGCCTAGGGCCACGCTCGTGGAAACTGGGTCCCTAACTAGGGCGGCTGCCTGTCAGCAAGAAGTGATAATAAATGAGCCATCTGTAGCCCGGGATTCCATCTGGGTCAGCCCTTGGACATGAATAACCTTTCCCTCCTGCTTCCCAGTAGAAGAGAAAGAGAAACATGAAAATTAATATTCTGACATGTTCCAACCTTGTGATAGACACACAAGCCCTGCGTAATTATGTGGAATACTACATAAACGATGTGGAGTTCCTTATGACCAGGGACTGGCTCTCCCATCTCACCTCCCAGCAGAAGGCTGTTGCGAGATGCTCGATTAATTGGTGAGTAATTGGTGAGCTGACTTACTCATCGCTGGTATATAAAATATAAACTAAATAACCAAATAAAATAAATGACAGTGAATAAATGGAATCATCACCTAAAGTAAGCCAAGAGACCTACAAACGAACAGCTGAATGAAGCAACAAAACCAGCTATTAAGCACTGCTAAGCCGGGCGTGGTGGCGCATGCCTGTAATCCCAAGCACTCGGGAGGCTGAGGCAGGAGGATTGTTGTGAGTTCGAGACCAGCCTGAGCTACAAAGTGAGCTTAAGGCCAGCCTGAGCTGCATAGTGAGACCCTGTCTCAAAAAGACAAAAAAAAAAAAAAAAAAATAAGCACTGCTAGCATTATCAATAGCAGGATTAATTTGAAATAATTACATTAACTTGTTATCTATGTGAGCAATAAAAAGACACTAAATTTGTTTTTGCCCAATGTAAGTACCCTTAAGCTTTTAAAGTTCTGTTTTAATTTGTAAATAGTAGAGCAGAAAGGTCAGATTCCAGTTTGTGTTCAAATATATGTTCTAATCCAATATCCATTTTTGAAGCAACACTAAAAATTTAAAAGCAGTGTAGGGTCCTGAAGCGCACATATTAACTTTAAAAGAAATAATTGTTTTCAGTACTAGGATTCAAACTAAGGACCTCATTCTTGCAGAGCAGGTGCTGCACGACTGAGCTAAATCCCTGGCCCAAGATTAATTTTAACATTTTTTCTTAAAAAGCAACGTAGGGCCGGGGAGATGGCTCAGTGGAATAAGCACTCCGCTGGCAAGCGCAAGGGCCTGAGTTCAATCCCCTGGTCCACAGAAAGAAGGAAAGAAAGAAGCAATGTAAAGGAGAAAATCTTAATATCAGTAAATACCTAAATGAAAATCAAGTGTCCTGAATCTTTGTTCAAGCAAAACCACTAACTTGGTATCAAAAAAGTAATAATAATAATCCCTCTGAGTCTGAATTTTTAAATAAAGGAATCAGCATACATTTTTTTTTTAATTATTCCGTTTTAGGTGGCAGAGAATTCCCCTACAGTGGAGATAACAGAAAAAATACACATTTAACAGAAAATATTTGGGAAGCCCGCTGACTTGCACCCACTTTTCCCCGCTTTCCAAGAGCGGTGGTGTCGACAAGGACCCACACGCAGCTGCGGATCCGCGCAGCCCTCCTGGGCGCAAAGCAGATGGCTGGGATCAGCACGGAGCCGGAGGAGAGGTGGAAGCCACCCTGCCGCCCCTGTCGCTGTCGCTGGCAACTGCTCTAACACGTTGACAATCGGTTGCCTTTCAGAAAGTGCTTGCATCAAAGTGAAATTTACACAACTTCAGCGAAGGACGACCGCCTGGCGCTGTCTGGAGGCCGCTGGCAACTGCTGTGGGGCGCGGGGCTTCCCTGGGCGCCCGTGCCTGCTGGAGCGCGTGGAGCTTCCCTGGGCGCCCGTGCCTGGGGCGCGCGGGGCTTTCCTGGGCGCCCGTGCCTGCTGGAGCGCGGGGCTTCCCTGGGCGCCCGTGCCTGCTGGAGCGCGGGGCTTCCCTGGGCGCCCGTGCTTGCTGGAGCGCGCGGGGCTTCCCTGGGCGCCCGTGCCTGGAGCGCACGGGGCTTCCCTGGGCCAGCCCGTGCCTGCTGGACGCGCTCTTGCCAACAGGCCCACAGGCAGCAGAGCAGCTCGGCCGGCCGGAGGCAGGAGACGACAGGAGAGGAGCCCTTTCTCTGGCCATCTGGGTGGACTGCCATCCTGGCCACCTTAAGTAGGGAAGGGGCTCTACTCGGTTTCCTTCCAAAGCTTTAAAACCTGCTGCAGTACACACTATCTGGAAGACTGTTGGCACCTGTAGGGTGAGTACCAGTTCCTATGTCCAGAGATGCTAAGAGAATTAAATGAGCTCTAGTTTTATCTTTTATTTGCTATCAAGCATTTGTGTTCTGCAGGTGTCCTCGCTTCAGTTTGCAAGTACATTTGTAATAGGGCTCCCTCGAAGGGACCCTGGTGACACAAGCACCGTCTACATGGAATTCAGATGAAGATCCGCAGCAGCCTGGCTGAGCAGATCTCCCAGGTCTGGGGATACTGAGACCCAGGACATAGGGGAGGAGATACAGGGGGTATCAGAATGTGCCAGAAGGTGGACGTTGACAGAGAAGGAAAGTGAGCTTCCCACAGCTGGCCTCCCACACCTGACCTCCCACACCTGATCTCCCACAGCTGGCCTCCCACACCTGGCCTCCCACACCTGATCTTCCACAGCTGGCCTCCCACACCTGACCTCCCACAGCTGGCCTCCCACACCTGATCTCCCACATCTGGTCTCCCACATCTGGTCTCCAACATCTGACTTCCAAATGTTTTCTCAAATAGGAAGGAATTGTTTTAATTCAACAACTGAAATTTCAAAAAGTTTCCAAATAAAGTATCCCTTAAAAGAAGTGTACTAAGTTCAGATAGAAAATGGGTCTGTTTGTTTTCAATTCTTCAGCCAGGAGAAAGTAAAGGAAGATCTTATTTTTATTTATCTGAAGTTCTGGGCCAAAGCAGCTGTACCTAAAGGGTCATTCTCTCTGGACTCCAAAGGAGAAATCAACACAGCTCAGTTAAGGGGCACACTTCCTATCTATTCTTCTATTCTCTGTGTGGATTTTCTCTTTTTTATTTTTAATGCTCTGCACCTGCAGTATGCAGTGATTCTGCTCACAGGGAGGCTGGGTCTGTGTGGGACACAGCTTAGTTCTCTTTACTTCCTGCTGCCCACTTTCTCTCCCTGCTCCTTATCTCCCTGGTCCTGGTCCTCTTGTTTCCTATCACCTACCTTTCATTTTTCTCTCTATATTAATTATATACTAGACTTTTCATCGAAGAGAAACCACGCAATACTTGAGCTTCCATGTCTGCTCTATTTCTGTGAACTTTGTGGTCTCAAAATGCATCCATTTTCCTACAAACGACTGAGCTATGTTCTTCTTTAGGGTTGAGTAGTACTCCACTGTGTATGAATAACACACTTTCTGTGCCCATTCATCTTTGAGGGGCATATAGGCCACTCCCAAGATTTAGCTGCTACAAGTTGTGCTGCTATAAATATGAAAATAGTTGCTCTTTAAAAATAGTATTTGGGGGCAGGCAAGATGGCTCAGCAGATTAAGTGCCTGCTTAGGCAAGCGCAGGGACTGGGGTTCGATGTCCGGCATCACATGCTGTGCCAGCCCCCCCCCCAGGCATGAGGACAAGAGGAGCACGATGAGGCTGAGCTGTGTCGCGAGGCCCTGTACCAAATGCATACCACATAAAAATAGTGTTTTGGGCTTATTGCCCAGTGATCCTTCATGAAGGGCACCACTTCACACACACACACACACACGGATTGTGGTAACTCGCTTTTTTTTATTTTAGGGAAGGGTCTGCAGGGTGTTCAGGGCCTCACTGCTAGGTCAGACTCGTAGTGACCCGTCTGTGCACAGCCTCCCCGGCGCTGGGATCACAGCTGTGGGCCACCACATCCAGTTTGCAAGGCCAGTGCAGCATGCGGCCAGCATGGCATTCGATGCGGGGATCGAACCTGAGTTCTTACGCTTGCCAAGCAGGCGCTTAGAGTGCTGAGCCAGCTTCCCAGCGCCTGCTTGAGGTGTTCATAACTGAGTCACATGACGAGAGCCTGATCAATTTAGAGCATTTTCATGATTGCAAAAAGCAACCGCCTCCCTTTCGGCCCCCTCCAGGCAAGCAGGGATCGCCTTCCCTCCTGCCGACCGGTCTGTCCCAGATCTCTACAGCCACAGAACTGATGGGAACCTGGCCCCTGCGTCTGTCTTCTCTCGCTTGCCACAGTGTCCTCAGTGTTTGTCTATGTGGTAGCACAGAGCAGGGTTCCATTTCTTTGTTTGTTTGTTTGTTTGTTTCAAAGCTGATTAATAGGACAGTTTCAATAATTAATACATTATACATTGTTATCTTCTTAGTGGTTATCCAAAACATAAGAAGCAGACAGGATATCCTGTCCAAATCTATCTTCTCATTGAGTTAAGTGAAAGTAGCTGTATATCTATCCTGACTATTCTGTATATACAGGTACAAAATGGTCCTTCCTTTGTAGCCTCCCCTTTCCAGTCCTGTCAAAGATGGGTATTCCATTGGTATCTAAACACTATATAGGTGTGTGAATTCAGCAAAACAATCCAACACAGTCCAGCAGGG
>PVKA01052096.1:0-11871 GCA_004027165.1 Ctenomys sociabilis | reverse complement strand
GGCTAAAATATTTTCCCTTTTTTTTTTTTCTTTTTTTTTGTGCGTGCGTGTGTGTGTATGTGTGTGTGTGTGTTTTAGAGGAACCAGGGATTGAACTCAGGCCCTTGCGCTTGCCAGGGAAGTGCTTATTCCACTGAGCCATCTCCCCGGCCTCCCAGCTCAGTGGATTAAAGCACCTGCTTAAGCAGATGCTGGGGCTCGGAGTTCAATCCCAGGGCCTGCTGTGCGGGCCCTGACCCTGAGGCACGCTGAGAAGGTGATTGAGACTGGGCGTGGTGGCTTATGCCTGTAATCCCAGAGCTATAAACAAGGAGGTCACTACGATTCTGATCTACGCAGTGAGACCCTGTATGCCCTGTACACCCTTTCTTCTCCAAAATAACAACCACAACCCCCCAAAATGAAAAGCATTACCCAGTTTAAAAGTAGTAGCAAAGGACTCAAGAAAACATTTCTCTGAAGATGCACAAAAGGCCAAGGAGCTCAGCGGGGATATGCAAATCACAAGCAAGCTGAGAATCCCGTGTCACACATCAGGGTGACGAGCATTAAATGAACAGCAGAAAGTGCCCATTCCAGTGCTGAAAGAATCTCAGAGATGAGAGCCCTTGGCGCACCGAGAGTGGGAAAGTAAAGCTGCTTAGCCATGGGAGAAACAGAATGGCGGTGCCTCAAAAAATTAGAAGTAGAATTATCATATGGCTCAGCAAATCTGGGTTTTGTGCTTATTTTTTTTTTTTTTATCTGTCTCAGTTACTTTCTCATTGTTGGGACAAAATACCCAACAGCCCCAAGTTAGCAGAGGACAGGATTACTGTGTTGTTACTATTACTTTTTTCTATATTTAGGACAAGGTCTACAGTCCGATCTCACTGTGTAGATCAGGCTCATAGTGACCCGCCTGTGCTCGGCCTCCCAAGTGCTGGGATTACAGGCGTGCGCCGCCGTGCCCAGTTTCAGGTGCTGTCTCAGCGCGCCCTGGGGTAGGGGCCGGCGCGGGCATGCCAGGGATTGAACCCGGGCCACTGCGCTCTGCCTAAGCAGGCGCTTTAGTCCGCTAAGCTATCAGACCAGCCCAGGATTACTGTATTTTGACTCATAATCTTTAGAGTTGTCGGTGCTTAGTCAGCTGGTCCCAAGGCAGAGCCGAGTGGCAGAGGGGGAAATAGCTCAGGGGGAGGCAGGAAGCAGAGAGAGATGGAGGGGTTAGGAGGATGCATACTTCCAGGCCACATCCCCCATGCTCCTCTTCCTACCAGGCTTCACCTCCCAGCATCAGGCCCAGCTGTAAATCCATCTGTGGACCAATCCAGGACCACGCAGCAATACCTGTCACCTCCCAAAGGCCCGACCCATGAGTGCATGAGGCTTTGGGGGGATGTCTATCTCTTTCTTTCTTTCTTTCTTTCTTTCTTTCTTTCTTTCTTTCTTTCTTTCTTTCTTTCTTTCTTTCTTTCTCTTTCTTTCTTTCTCTTGAGACAGGGTCTCACTATGTATCCTAGTCTGACTTGAACTCGTGGCAATCCTCCTGCCTCAGCTTCCTGAGTGATAGGATTACAGCCATGTGCTACCCTATAAAAGTGGACTCTTTAAAAAAAAAGTGTCTTTATTTATTTATTTTAATTTTTTTTGGTGGAACCGGGGATTGAACTTAGGCCCTTGCCCTTGCCAGGGAAGCTCTTATTCTACTGAGCCATCTCCCCAGCCCCTAAAAGTAGAATCTTGAAGAATTATCTGTGCACCCATTTTCACTGCAGCATTTTTCACAATAGCCAGGAGGTGTATTTAAAATCCCTTTGATGGCTGAATAAACAACACAATGTAGATACATTGTGGAATATTATTTAGCTTTTAAAAGGAAGAAAATTCTAATATTACCAATTTTTTCACTTTTTATGCTAAGTGAAAAATATCAGCCATGAAAGGATAAATGCTGTATATGATTCTACATATAGGAGGAACCTAGAATAATCAAATCATAAAGACAGAAGGTAGAGCTTGGTGGCACACACCTGTAACCCTAACACTGGCTGAGGAATAGGACTCACAAATTATAGGTTAGGTTGAGCTACATAGTGAATTCAAGGCCAGTGTGGACTCCATAGAAAGATCCTGACTCAAACAAACAAGGCAGACTGGCCAACGTTGGTGACACATCTGTAATCCTCCCGCTCTGGGAATATGAGGCCAGAGGATCACAAGTTTGAGCTCCGTCTGGATGGGGCTTAATGATCTTGTTTTTTTTAAATGGCTTTTTAAAAAGGTTTGGCGGAGCCGGGCATGGTGGCGCATGCTGTAATCCCAGCACTCGGGAGGCTGAGGCAGGAGGATTGTTGTGAGTTCCAGACCAGCCTGAGCTACAAAGTGAGCTTAAGGCCAGCCTGAACTGCATAGTGAGACCCTGTCTCAAAAAGACAAAAAAAAATAAAAAATAAAAAAAAGGTTTGGCGGGCAGGGAGATGGCTCAGTGGAATAAGCACTTCCCTGGCAAGTGTAAGGGCCTGAGTTCAATCCCCAGTTCCACAAAAAAAAAAAAAAAATGGTTTGGAAGGTCAGTGGACTAAGCACCTACCTAGGGAAGTGCAGGGAATGGGGCTTGGCCCTAACGCCACATGCCGTGCTGGTCCTGCTCCCAGGTGTGCCAAGCACTGAGCCAGCCAATGAGCTGGAGGCGGTGACACATCCCTGGAACCCCAGTGTGCAGGGGAGGCTGAAAACAGGAGGGGCACTATGAGTCCGAGCTGCATAGCGAGGCCTTGTACCAAATACATAAATTAAAGTACATACATAAATAAGTAAAACGGCCTGGAAAATTAATTCAGTGTGAAAACTAGATTCAATTTGTAGTACTGCAAAAAATAAGAAAAAAATTTAAAATGAGAGAGAGACACTAAAATGATGATTTCCAGAAGCTGGGATAGAGAGGTATTGTTTAACAGAGACAGCGTTCCGGTACAGTTTCAGTTTTGCAAGATGAAAAAGTCTGGAGGAGGCAGTGAGATAGCTCTGAGGTCTAAAACGCCTGCTTAGGAAAGCTTAGGGAAGCGCACAGGGACTGCAGTTCCATCCCAGCACCACAGGCCATGTCAGCCCCGCCCCCAGGGTGGGCTGAGCCAGCCAACAAAAAAAAAAAAAAAAAAAAAGAAGTCTGGAGGCTGGTGATGATATTATGGGATTGTAGGAGGTTGCCAACCGTGTTCAGCTGTGACTTTTTTGTGTGTTGGGGACTGTGCATCGAACAGGAGCTTATACATACCAGGCAAGCACTCTATCACTGAGCTACTACCCAGCCCCTCAATCAACTATTATAAATACTTTCAAGGAAGTAGAAAAAAATCCCATCTGACAGAAGGTAGAGCTTAGTGGTACATACCTGTAATCCTAACACCGGCTGAGGCATAGGAATCACAAATCACAGGTCAGGCTGAGAAACATAGCGAGTTTCAATGCTTGTTTGTATTTTACTATTTAAATACATAAAGCCAATTAAATATGTATGTGGAGAAAACAAAGGAAATAATAAAATGCATCAATTCAACACAAAAGAAAGTAGTGGGCCAGGGAGATAGCTCAGCTGTCTAAGCACCTGCCTGGCAAGTGTAGGGACAGAGATTCAATTCCCAGCAACACACGCCATGTGGCCACACCACTGGGGTGCTGGGCTGGCCACCAAGGCCAGGTGTGGAGGCGAAAGCCTGCAATCCCAGCCCTGGGAAAGCTGAAAACAAGAGGATCACTATGAGTCCAAGCTGTGTATGGAGACCCTATACCAAATAAATAAAATTTAACTTTTTAAAAAGCTTTTAAAAAGGAAAGTAGTAATGAGGGAATGTAAGTGATTTAAATTCTCCAATTAAAAGCAGAAATGCTGGGATCAGTAATGGGGCAAGGCTCAAGGTTTCCCAGGCACCCTGCCCCACACACTCCCTCTGTGCCCTGGTCTCAGCTCACTTTCCCTTTTCCCCAAGAAGAAACCCACAGAAACTCCTTTGTTAACATCAGAAACCCCCCGCAGAACAGGTAGCCCTGCCAAGATTCCCTCTTCCTCAGCTGTTCCAGCCCACGAACACCCCCCCACACACAACACCCTTAAAAGCCTTGCGCTTTGCCTTGTTGTTGCTGCCTTGGCCCACTGGACAGCCACCCTGCCTGCTCCTACCCCCAGTAAGTCTTGCATCAGAGTGCCTGGCCTAAGGGCCAGCGGTGTAGCTCAGCAGACTAAGCGCAGGGACCAGGGCTCAATCCCCGGCATCCCATGCTTCACTGGCCCTGACCAGGCATGCTGAGCCAGTGATGGAGTCCAGGCGTGGTGGCACATGCCTATAATCGCAGCACTATGGAGATACAAATCAGGAGGACCACTACAAGTCCGAGTTTCACAGTGAGACCTGTACCAAAAAAAAAAAAAAAAAAAAAAAAAAAAAAAACCGGCTGGGTGTGGTAGCGCATGCCTGTAATCCCAGCACTCGGGAGGCTGAGGCAGGAGGATTGTTGTGAGTTCCAGACCAGCCTGAGCTACAAAGTGAGCTTAAGGCCAGCCTGAACTGCATAGTGAGACCCTGTCTCAAAAAGACCAAAACAAAACAAAACAAAACAAAAAAAGAATGCCTGGTCTGGTTGTACCGAACATTTGGTGCCAAAACCTGGGAGGGATGCCAAGGCCTCTGCCAGTTCCTCCCAACCAGCCCTCTTAAGCAGACTACGAGCCTCAGACCTCCCTTGTTGACCTAAACACCCATGATCTAAATCTGTGAGTATCCCTTTTTCAACCTACCTTGAAATAAAAATCAGTCCCATTGGGGCCAGGGAGATGGCTCAGTAGAATAAGCACTTGCCTAGCAAGCCTAAGGGCCTAAGTTCAATCCCCAGTTCTGAAAAAAAAAAAAAAAAGAAAAGAGATATCACTCCCATTGTCCAACTTGTTTAGGAGGAGGATGGAGAAGACCATTTCTCCTTCAGGACTGTTCCAGGTTTTAATCAAACTGAGACCAGAACAGATTGGAATTTAGTGAGCCTGTATTAACCAGTCTTGTGGCTGGCCAGATGCACTCTACACAGGGAGGCATCAAACCGGCTCTGAAACAGGAGTTAACTACAGTCTTTCACAGCAGTAACACAGCTGAAAGGGGGTTCAGTTTTTGGCCATAGGCAGAACTTGCCCCAAATGGGGCCTGTTACAAGATACAGTTAAGGTGGGAGCACAGCTGGGTACAGCACTGGCAGGCTGAAGGATCTGCACTTGAGCCGGAAAGTGACACTCAAAGAGCTGAAGATCCCTGCCAGCCCTGCCCAATAGGAAATAACAAGAGCCACATTTATATCAGGAAACCATTCTAGCGAGGACACAAGGTTCCTCCTAGTAATTTCCCACAAAATTCAGGTAGCTCCAGCCAATTCGGTCCTGAAGCCACCAGCAACCTATAACAGAGACTCTGTGCTTCACGGCTCCCTCTCCAGCTTTAGCCTGGTCAAGATCATTTTCTGTATTTTCATTTTCTCTTTCCTTCTCTAATATCTTTTTTTTTGTGTGTGAAATACATTTTAATACAAAAGCTTTGAACATTAGTATTGAACTTAGAAAATATTTACAATCTACCTTACTGTCATTATTGTAAACCAAGAGATGACCATGTGCTTGGTGTTACCCACACTCTCTTCTAATACAAAGCCTATAGCTATGTAGAAAAAGTTATAGGGCTACGGGGAAGATCATGATCTACTCAAACTCCTATACATTTTTGGGGGTTGAAAAGTGAAGGTTAACCAGGGCACAAGAGCTGAGTGTGTGGACCCCCACTCACACTAAGGCTCTCTCACTCTACTGGCTGCCCTTGAAGCGGGTAAGAAGCCTGCCCAGGCCAAAGCATGGCAGCATCTGTCCACAGCAGCTGTGGTAACTTCACAGCAGACTTCTTCCTTATCAAAGCTCATGACCTACAAGTCTCGTGGATGACTATCAGCTGATCTGACGGTGGCTGAGGCCAGGCTCATGTGTGCTCCGGTGAGGATAGCATCTGAGGGTAGATCTGTGGTTGGCCCCAGTCTGACAATAGCGTGGTGAGAGCAGCTCTGCTGCGAGCCACCGGATGGCTCTGTGCACTACAGAAGAATGGAGTGAAAGTGAGAAAAGCCAGGGCTGGTACACAATACCAGTCACTTCCCGTATGATTAAGCAGCCAGAAATGTTGCAGCATTTTCTGGATGAGGAGATAAGGCTTATGTGGCTTTATAATAGACACTACTACATGTATGACTACACTGTATTTGATTAAGCTCTTGGCCAAAAATCCGAGTAAATACTTGTATTTGAATAAAAATATAATCTATTTTATGAATTGCTATAAATAAACTATAAAGAGAAAATAGACTACCTGCTCCTAATGGTCTCCCTGGAAACTGCAGTCTGCCTGGAAAGATAAACACGCACAATGTTATGCTTACCTACAACTACATTTCATTCTTTTTTTTTTTTTCCAATTATGTATTTGGTACAGGATCTCACTCTGCAGGTTGGACTCATAGTGATCCTCTTGTTTTCAGGCTCCCCAGCACTGGGATTACAGGTGTGCACCAACAAGCCCAGCTTGAGGGGCTTACTCAGTGTGCCTGGGGGCAGGGCAGGGCCTGTGCAGCAGACCAGGGATGGAACTCTTGTCCCTGTGCTTGCCAAAGCAGGCACTTAGTCCACTGAGCTATCTTGCCAGCCCTCTAGGGTTTCACACTGGCCCTTACATTTCATTCTTTTCTGTCTGTTGTACTTTTCCAAGTGACAAGTAATAAACTTAGCTATTACTGGGTAGTAAGTAATAATCTTTTTAGTAATTTTTCCATTTAAGAATTTTATGATAGAGGGCCGGCCAAATGGCTCAGTGGATTCAAGTGTCTGCTTAGACTCAAGGGCTGGGAGTTTGAAGAGGAGTTACCCATAGTGGCAAAGAGACAGAACAGGGAGAGGGGAAGGTGAAAGAAGGCTGAAGGCAACGATCATGTTGTGCGAGTCCCAAAAGTGATGTAGGGCCAAAGCCCTTCGAGCAGGCGTCCCCAGTCAGAGAGGGGGCTGAGAGACGGGAAGGACTGAGTTGACATGACTTTCCAGACGAGGGCCCTAGGCCAAGGGGCAGAGAGCCGGGAGATGAGCCATGCAAATGAGAAACAGTTGCCCTCAGGGAGAAGTCAGGATGAAATAGAGAATAAAAGAGCAGAAAAGGACATCAGTGTTGGAGAAATCCTGGAAGGAACCCTGAAGGAATTCAGAAGCTATCCGTTCTAGGTACGAGTCGAAGGAGGCAGAGGCCAGTGAGCTGTCCGGGAACACTTATCTTTAACACTGCAGACAGCACTGTCCACCACCCTGTAGGCTGGTGTGGGCATGGTCCCACTGAACCCGTGCCCTGCCTCCAGGGTCACCCTCCCATCCTCACCCTTGGCCTCTCAGCTCTTCTGTTAATAGCCGGGGAGGCAGGCTGGTGAGGGGACGGCAGGGACCAGGGGCTGCTATTCCCATGTCGCTGCTCCCATGCAGGCTACGCAAGCAGGCCACCATGCCACTGGGCCTGAAGGCCACCTGCAGTGGCTGCAAGACCACATAGTCCTCCATGTGGCAGAAAAGTCCATAGGGCAAGATCCTGGTCGAAGAGGGTAGCCAGCCATTTGTTCATCGGTAGAGAGATCCCAGTGACCTCCTTAGAAGACACCTCCAATAATTTGGTCATTGATTAAAAAACAAGGTTTGCTATTGATACATTAAATATATTCATACCTTTCTTTTATGCTTCAGATATTCTCCTATGCTCCAGTGCTTATAATAAGAGGTTCATGTCAGGCTAACATAAGGTCATCAGTCAAATGGTAATTTTCTAGCAAACATTTATATGCCATATATCCTGTGTATGTGACATTACATTTAGAGATGCCTAAACAAAACGGGAATTTCATCATCTGTTATGATTTATGATATACTACTATGTGTGACTACCGATGCCAAATGTTCTCTATAAAAAATATGACTGTGTGTTAACATTCTATAGGAATTTAACTACTATAACATCCATGGTTGCTAAGACAACAGTTGCCTGGTCACACTGTATATTTCAGGTGCTTGATACTCAGATATAATTCTGATAATCAAGTATATTGTTCCAAAGTAAGTATACTAATATAGACCCAGATTGTTCTACAAAAAAATGTTATTAATCCCTATTTTGTATCCCAAACTTCTCCTGACATTCATGCCAAGCTAAAAAGACAGATCTGAGCCCTCAAACCCCACAGAGAAATTTACTCTACTTCACTTTGTATCTTCAATAATAGAGACCAAAATTAACTATACATAAGTGCCCACCTTTGGCTGTGACACTCGGGACTTCCATCAAAGTATGACCTTAACAAAGTAATGCTATGCCTAAACAATGCTGCCACCCGAGCTCTTCCTGGATGTGTTCAAGTGAGGCAAAGAAGGAAACTGGACATGAGCCTTCCCCAATCTACAGCCACCACTGGGACCTGGTTTCATCTACAAGTTCAAGGGTCATTGGAAATGCAACTGCCCTGTCTGCTAGAGAGTGGGTAAGTCATCCGATTCCCTACCCTCACAAGAAAACTTGCTACAGCCAGATCTATCAATACTTAACCTGCTTGGTCTTGCCACTGAAGAGGAACAACTAAGTTTGGAGTCCATGGCCCATATAAAGGAATCTTTGTCATAGTCCCAAGTATTGCTGGACATCTCAGGTAAAAAACTTTTCTTGCTGACATGAACACCATAAAATGTTCTTCCTGAGTTCTAAAGTTGCTATGTTAGATCCATAGTAGGTATTGATGGCCAATCCACATGATGCCTTCAGACAGCCCCATTCCATGAGGACTCCAGACACTGTTTTTCACTCATAATTTCCTTGTAAATCCAATCTACTCCATACCTCTCATGGGAAGTGATCTCATCTAAAAGCTCCATGCCTCTCTCAACTCTCCCCACAATGCTCATCTTATAAACCTAACCTCAGTGCACAGCCAGCTCCCCCTTCCCTCTTCCCTTGTTGACCACATACTCAGACACTTCCAGTCCCACTTGCACCACACATGCTATTTCTATACTAATGTGCTTCAGAGATCCTACAGCCTTCCTCTGCATTCTTCAATGCCCAGTAGCTCCCAAAGATCAGAGGGGACTCAAGCCCATCATGTGCCACCTTCTTACTCCTCCCCTTCAACATGATCATGGTAAAATGACACATTCAGATCACAGATTCCCTTCTTGCTTCTACCCAGACTGCCAACCTCACCAACTGCTGGCTGTGCATGTCCATTCTAAGGCCTGATCTCATGGCCATCCAGGCCATGCCCACCAACATATACACCTTCCCCCTTCTCAAAAGCCATCTCCTTTTTACAACTCCCCTCTTTCTATAACCTCCCTTGTTCCCCAGGAAACTCCACTGGCCTCTCTTGTACCAAACTCACTTCATTCAGCACCTCTCCAGACAAGCAATGCAAAATGGGCACACAGTTGTTTCTGTGCGACACCTCAGTCTTTCCTTGCCTTCCTTTACACATCTAGTACACTCCAGTGACTGTGATCCCTAATTTCAACATATGCACAGACTCAAAGTTTCAAGATGTCTTCTTACTTAAACATACACCCATAGGAGCTCCCCTTCTAGGGCCCTTCACAGGGCTTGCTGTTATACTCATGGTAGCCCCTGCTTCGATTCCATCAGCAATACTCTCACCAGATTAACAATCCAAAATTTTAACCAAATGCTTCTCTCAGACTACTCCTACCAGGCTCTAGGCCAGCGGGACCCAACAGAAGACTGCTCTACACCTGCCTCTGACTTGCCCTGATTTCCAGACTCATGGCTCCATGACACCCCCGGCCAGCAGAAAGTAGTCAGATGATCTCTTTGTCTTTTTTTCTAACAAATAGAGTCTGGGATAATGCATCAGGACTCAAGATTTCCCAGGCACCCTGCCCCAAACACTCACCCTCTTGGCCCTGAGCCAGGGTCAGAGCACAACCCTAACCCCACCCCGTTCTGTGCCTTGGTCTCAGCACACTTCCCCTTGGCCCCATACAGAAAACCACAAAACTCTTCTTTGTTAGCATCAAAAGTCCCCACAGAACGGGTAGCCCTGCCAAGGTTAGCTCTCCCTCGGCTGTTCCAGCCCACGAACACCCTCCCAACAAAACCCTGAAAACCTTGTGCTTTGCCTTATTTGCTATTGTCTTGGTCTCTAGACAGCCAACCCGCTTGCTCCTACGCCCAGCAAGTCTTCTTGTGTCAGAATGCCCGGTCTGGCCAGTCCCATAGATTCGTATTAACCATCAGGTTAATGCTCAGTGGCACAGCTCCTGCCTGGCATATGTGAGGTCCTGATTTTTGATTCCCAGTACCAAATAACAACAACAACACAGAAATGCTGAGCTATACACGTAGCTCAATAGGAGAGTACTTAAGGGTTCTATCTCAAGTATCACACAGAAATCAAGAGAGTTGTAGTGCCTGTACTATTATCAGACAAAATAGATTTTAAGGCAAAATGTATTACTAGAGTCAAAAAAGACATGTCATATTAATTAAGTTGTCAGCACATCAGGAAGACATAACAATTATAAATATACACGTACCTAATAACAATACCCAAAAATATAAGAATCAAAAACTGATAGACTTAAAGTTAAAAGAGGTAGTTAAACACTAATAGGTGAGAACCTTAAACTCCACTTTCAGTATAAATACAAGTAGGTGGAAGATCAATAAAAAAAAATAGACGACCTGAAAAATCACCAGAAAACTACCAGACTATACAGGCATTTATAGAATATTCCATCTAACAATAGCAGAATACATACTCTATTCATGTGTGCTAGAACTTCCTTCAGTATACACCATATGTTGAGTCATAATACAAGCCTCAGTAAATGTTTAAAAACTGGAATCACCTAAAGTATGGTTTTCAACCATAGTAGAATAAAATAAGAGAAGAAAATTTGGGAAATGCACAAATATGAAGATTAAAGTACACAATCATAGATAACCAGTGGGTAAAAATGTCATAAAGGAAATTAGAAAAAATTGATATAAATGAAATCAAAACATAACACATTAAAATTTAGGAGACACAGATGAAGCAGTACTCACAGGAAAATTTATATCTATAACATGTGTATTAAAAAAAAGAGGAGGGTAGGGCCAGCCAAATAGGTCAGCGGATTAAAGCACCTGCAAGCAGGTGCAGGGCCCAGGGCTTCAATCCCTGGGTCTGCCGTACCAGTCCTGCCCTCAGGGCACACTGAGACTGCAGTTGAGACTGGGCATGGTGGCCCTGCCTGGAACCTCAGCACTTGGGAGGCTGTAAACAGGAGAGTCACTACGAGTCTAATCTAGCAGTGAGATCCTGAACACCCTGTAGACCCTTCCCTAAAAATACACACACAAAAAAAAAAAAAAAAAAGAGGAGGGCCAGTGAGATAGTTCAGCTGTATAAGTGCTTGCCTGGCAAGCACAAGGTCCCTAGTTTGATCCCTCATACCCAAAATATAAATAAATAAAGGAAGAAAACCTCAAATCAGCAAACTAATCTATTTTAAGAAACATCTTTTAAAAGCAAACTAAATTCAAACAATCTTAAGGAATAAGATAAATTAGAGAATAAAATAACAATAAAGTAAATAAATAAAGCCAAGATTTATTGGTTCTTCTAAATATCAACAGAATTGACAAACTGTTACATAGTCCAATGGAAGAAAGAAAGAGAGATGACACTGACAAAACCAGGAATGAAAGAGACACTACTACCCACTTAATGGAAAGAAAAACATTTATAAGGAAATACTGTGAACTTTGAATTAGTTGTATGACAACTAACTAG
>PVKA01052095.1:0-11879 GCA_004027165.1 Ctenomys sociabilis | reverse complement strand
GATAGATATACAGCTACTTTCACTTAATTCAATGAGAAGAAAGATTTATACTAATAGTGTTTGGACAGGATATCATGTCTGCATCTTGTACTATGAATAACTACTATGAAGACAACAATATATACTATATTAATTATTGTAACTGTCTTACCTGTTTTGAAACTGTCTCATTGCTATTTTTTCTCAATAAAATTAATTTTAAAAAAACAAAGTATAAATACAAAGCTTAGGGTTCTAGTCCATCCCTCATTCACCTTCTATTACTTGAGTTAAGGAACTTTTTATCTGTTCCCCATAAATTGAAAGGTTACAATAGCTGGGACCACACATGTTTTGTTCACTACTGTGGACCTGACACACTATAAGACCTCAACTCACTTTTGTCAAATGAATCAATAAACAATGGCGAAGAGATAACAGTAAAATGCTCAAAATAGAATTTATACACCACACTACCACTCAGTTCAAAAATTCAGCTTAGCCAAAGATACACCTTACCTAATCATAAACCCACAAAGCACACTTTACCCATGAATTTCAAAAGTCCATGTATGTTGATTAGGGTAGCGTGAGATTCTGTAACAAGTTTAACACAACAGAAATGTACTTCTTGCTCTATGACCAGTCCAGGTTAGGTGCTCCTGACTTTTCAAATGGGAAGGAAGTGGCCCAGGTTCCTTATTTCTTATGACTCTTCATCCATCTTCAAGACAGTTCCAAGATCTAGAAAGAAAAGGTACAGAATGAATACCTACTTCAAAAATTGCCATAATTCACTTATATTCATATTTCATTGGCAAGTATTCATCACTTTGCTGGAAGAAGAGCTCAGACTTTAATATTAATTCTACTCCACAGAAAGGGGGGATATTAATTTCTTGATGATTAAGCCATCTTTGCCACAAAGCTGATAAAAAAGACTCTCTACATCTAACTAGCCAGTATAATTAACTCAACACTAACATTAAAAACAACATACAAAAAGGCATTCATTTCAGAGATGATTGAACTGTACTGCAATGCCAGAAGAAGTGCAGAGTTGTTCTCTAGCACAGAATGCCCCTGAAGGGGAACCAAAAGCCAGATGAATTGAAAGTGACAAGTAAATCCCCTCTTCTTGTTTCTTCTGCACCTTCTTGCCAACAAACTCAAACAAATTACAAAGGACAGTTATTTTCAAATGTCGGCTTTTGACCTCAGAACTCCAAACTTCTTTCTCAATAGAATCTAATGCTCACATGCCAGCTCACCTAAGACAGACTTTGCATCTGAAAGTTATCCACAGAAAGTTATTATGGCACAAATTCATCTCCACCACGATGTCGCTGCCTGAACATAAAAGCAAAAAAAGTTTGAGCGTATTCATGCCAATCTTCGAAACTATCATAGAAAACCTCTGGGAAAACAGGCATTTAGTAATTCTGGAATGGAATGCCTTCTGGGGACAGCATGTATTTGGATGTATTTCTGTTCACATATTAAGTGCTTCAAGTGCCTGGATAGCATGATGGATTAGGTACTGAACCCTGAAGCTCTTGAGATCAGTGATTTATGACAGCTGAAAGCTGTGAGTTGTCATTCTGGTGAGAGGACTGTGAAACCTCCAGGAAGCTGAATTAGGAGACACTTGAACATGTATTGTTCATGTCATATTTTTGTCACATTTAGCTTGCTGTCACATATTTTTAAGATTGCAGGAAACAATGTAACCAATAGAAACCATACAAGTCCTCACCCATCCTAAGTCTACTGACTGAGCAATATTTGAGGGTAAGAAAAGAAATATAAATGGATTTTCAACTCAGTACTAAATTCCTCAGTAGATGCCTTCTTCAAATTATTAAAAGAAGAAAAGCCAAGTTCTATTCCCCAATCTATTCTGGTTCGAGTGGGTCAAGGATGATGTTCAATGGAAGGTTTAGTCAAATATAAGACACTCACTTCTGACATGCACTCCTACCTGCACCCACATTTAGGTCAAGATGAAATCTAGACCAATGCATTCCATCTTTTGTACATAACCCTGACATTAGTATCTTGTGCTCTTATTACTGCCCACAGCTCTTTATTTCAACTTCATCTCCAGATCTGACTTTAAGTGCCTCTCTATTAATATGTACTTTAAGTACACTATTTTCCCTCAGTGGCACTCTCTCTGTACTCTCTAGCTCCAAACACATCTCTTCAGTTGGCTTCATAAATTCTGCACCACACTTTCAGGTTTTTAGCTATGACAATACAGAACCAACATTCTGGGATATTTCCTTCACCTTTCTCCCACAGAGAAAGAGAACTGCACCCTTCTTGTTAGCATCACAGAACATTTCACTGAGAACTTATTATGCATGACTCTGGTCACCTGCCCCATATCAACTCTGTCTCAGCTGTTTAGAATAACCATTCAGGTATCAATATAATAACCCACCCATCTTGGCTATTCTCCAGGACCAGGCCGAAGTATTAGATATTTTCACAATACAATTAGGCACCATAACACCACTATGTTAATACTTACCTACTGCTCCATAAAAATTTATCCAAACACTTTGCAGCTCAAACAACATATATATAACAGGTACTAAACATCAGGCATCTGGGAACAGATAAGCTAGATGGTGCTAGCTTGGGATCTCAGCAGACTGTCATCGTAGGTCAAGGTTTCAGTTAGCAGAAGTGTTTGGAGAAGTTCACATTTGCAGGTGCTACAAGTAGTCTTCAGTTCTTCATCACTGGGCCTGCTTTAAGGCATGAATCAAACAGCATGGCAGCTGCATGGCCCCAGAAGACACAATCTGAGAAAAAGAGTCTAAGATGAAAGCCACAGTATTTTCATTACCAAATCTTAGAAGTAACATCCCATCACTTCTGTTCATAATAAGCAAGTCAGAATAGTAGCCCAAAGGAAGAATAGCAAAAATCTTGGCATATACCATTAAAATTGCTATAACCATTAAATCCCTCCAGAAGAGAGAACCAACCACTTACTCTTCCCTGCTTCTGCTTACATCTATCATAAATTCAAGGCATCACCATGCTACTCAAAGGTTTGATGTCTTTCCTTATATTCCAGCCAGTGTATATGTTTCAGGGGTTTAGCTCAGTGGTATGTATACCTCCTGCCTGGCAAGTGTAAGATCCTGAATTTGATTCCCAGTACCCTAAAAGAAAAAAGTTGTTACTTATCACTTACTGTCAGCATTACTTCCTATAGGCCATGCCTTATTCTACCTCTACCTGCTTATTCTCTTTTCTCATATATTTATTTGCAATTTCTTATTCTTCTGAGAAGTATCTATTCATCTCAGATGTTCTCCTTACTTATTCTGACAGAGTCAACCAGATTTACCTGATCTACAGCTGATGTTTTGCTACATTAGCACTTCTACAGTAGGAGCAACACGATACTCCCAGACCACAGTCCATGCAGCTGCCAGCACTAGTTGGAGGGTGCCATGCCTGGATGTTGGCTTCATTTCCAGCCACACAATTCCCCTACATGCCATTTCTGCTGTACCAGCTTTCCTCCAGGCCTTGATTTCTCTTGCCAAAATTTCTATTAACTTCTCTTCATTCCCAAGTGATGATGACAAAAATGCTGAAACAAATCCTCTCCAAATGAAAGCCCAATGTGCACTTCCTGAATACAGAGAGAAGCTGAAAACCACGTGGGAAAATTTAACAGCGCTAGAAATAGCATTCTGAGGCCCAAATTATAACAGTGGCTGAAGGGAAGCAACTCTTTTATGCCTGAAAAAACAATTTCTATAGAAGGTTCAGGCAGGCAAATCACAAGTTAGAGGCCAGCCTGGGCAACCCAGTGAGACTATGTCTCAAAACATTAAAAGGTCTAGAGATATAGCCCAATGCTCTGTGAGTTTAATCCTCAGTTCTGCAAAAACTGTTTTCTCAATTTATTGTCTTAATTATTATTTTAATTTCTCCATATCAAAAGCACTAATATCACTAAATTTAGCCACTATCTGTCCTGAATATATTCCCATTAATGTCATGTGCACTCATATATTGTCACATAATTGTGCTTATTACTACATTTATTCTTCCTTTTTCATCTAATATTGCTTAAAATAAAATTTTCATGTCTCTGGATAGTCCCTGCATTTGTAATTTTCAATAGCCATAGACCATTATTTTATCAGTATGTCACAGTTTTGCTTAGCTACTCATTTCTCCCTATTTAGACCTTCCAGACTTTAACGGTTATTCTGGGATACTTATAAGCCTTCATAGAAATTACTGTCTTTGTTATAGCTTTAATTTTTTTTGGCAGAACCAGGGATTGAACTCAGACCCTTACACTTGCCAGGCAAGCACTTATTCTATTGAGTCATCTCCCAGGCACTAAAGTTCAGTTTTTAAAAATTTTTTGTTAGCTCAGTATGCCTTCAGGGCAGATCCAGTAAGGCCTGAGGATCTGGGGTATGAACAGCATCCTGGTCCTGAGTGCTTTAAGTAGTCACTTAAACAACTGAGCTAATGCACAGGCCCCCATGTAGTTGTTTTTCAGCTTACAAATTTATTCTCTCTTAATATTATTTCAATTTAAATGTTTTAGCAGCATTTTAATCTTTTTAGCACAACTTGTTTATATTAAAGAGACTCTAGAGGATGTATGACTAAAAAAAGACATACGATACAAACCGTTTTTTGTCATCATTTGTCTTTTGTAGAACTGGGAATTGAACTCAGACCCTTGTGTTTGCCAGGGAAGTGCTTGTCCTACTGAGCTATTTCCCCAGCCCTAAACCAGTATTGAGCATGAGCATTTCTAGGACAGTTAAAGATTTTAAAAATCTTAAAATGCCTATGTGAAGATAATAGCCTCTAAACCACGATTCATGTTTTAAGAAGGAATAATGTCTATCCTTTGGTGCTATGTACATATTTCTGTCCAATAGAGGGCAGTTTACATATCAAAAAGTCCTTTCATACTCTTGTCTTTTAAGGCAAAAGAACATGGTTAGACCTGCTCTCTATGTGACCTTGACCAAGTCACTGAAGCTCTGTGTTCCTCACTTTCCTTGTCTAGGAAATGAGGACAACTTTACCTAAAAGGTGTGATCAACAAATATGATTGATATTTAAATATTTTTAAATTCATTATAATAAAAGACACATTGGCATTAATCCACTTTACAATATCCCCACTCACTTCAATCACACCTAGCCCGTTTTTCCTGCCACTTTCAAAACAATTTGGGAGCCCTCATTTGTACCCTCCACTTGTGGCACTTCCATGTCATTATTTTTTTATTTTTGGCAGAACCAGGGATTGAACTCAGGACCTTGTGCTTGCCAAGCAAGCACTTATTCTGAACAAAAAATTTGAAAATAACAATATGCAATATAACACCATTGTTGAATTCCTATCATTTTATTCTAATTCTGTATTGTTTCTAATGGATTTTTTTCTATTTTTTATTCTTTTTAATAAATAAAAATGGGGGCTTGGGAAATGGCTTGGGTCGGGAGATAACTCAGTAGAATAAGCACTTCTCTGGCAAGCACAAGGGCCTGAGTTCAATCCCCAGTTCCATCAAAAAATAAAAATAGGGCTGGGGAGATGGTTCAGTGGAATAAGCGCTTCCTTGGCAAGTGCAAAGGTCTGAGTTCAATCCCCAGTTTTGCCCCCAAAAATAAAAATAAATAAAAATAAAAGACAAAAAAATAAAGAATAAAGAATCTGATATGGTTCACAGTTCAAGCCAAAAGCTTAGCTAAAGCTCCTTGGAGACACATAGTCCACCTGGGTAACACATTGTAAATCAAACTGTTCACTAGGGCGTATCAGTGATAATTAAGCTACTTCTATAAAAGAAAAATGCTGTATACTTCAGAAACCTGAGATGCTGTTTTATAAAAGATTATCTAGTTTCTTCTTAGCCCCTTGAATTTCAGTTCTTGCTACTTCTCTATCAAAAAGACTCACTCTCCAGCTAGTAATGCACCAAACATTTTGATCAAGTATTTATCTGCACAACTACAAAACCAGTATCATTAGTTAGGAGAAAACAATTTCCCCTGACAAGTAGAGACAGCCTAATTGCTTAATGTGACAGGTTATTAATGGTTTAAGCCAAACAAAAGCATAATAGATATTGATAACCACTGACATGTTGGACATTTGATGCATATAGTATTTCTGGAAATTACTTACATCAAGGGTTGCAATTGACCATTACACTAAATTGTCCAATCTCTGTGGGTTGCATTAAACAGTTCTATCAACTTGATAAAGTGGCAAGCCAGAAAGCCCATTAACTATAGCTTTGAAGAAAAAAGGCTAACAGGGTGGACAGTATGTGGAATATTTATGATCTAAATCAACCTAAAAATAAATCTCCTCAATAAAATTGCACTCTGGGCATTGGGGACTCCTCTCTATCTTAATGGGTTGGTGACCAGGTCTGGACTCAGCAATTGTCTGAAAATGACAGTTATTTGGAGGTAGCTGACAGTGGCATTGAGTTTAGCATTTTAGATGCTTAGAGAATGACACATTATTCACTGTGTTCATCAGAAGAAAAAGCTGAGCTTCATCCAAAGCAGGCACCAATTTCTCTCTGCCCATCTCACCTTTGAGAAGTACCTGGGATGAGCTAACATGTGGAGAGAAACTGCAACTGCTCTGGCTCCACTGGTTGTTGTCCAAATGCAATCCTGAACCTCATCTGAGTGAAGGGAACTTCACAAAGTACAGGAGATTCAGGAATTACTGTTCAATAATGAAAAAGAAAATTTTTCATGGCACATTGGGAGTTGTAGTCTGCACTTTTTCTTTCCTAAAGGTTAATGAAACTCCTTCTATATGAACAGTAAAAGCAGGGAACTAAATCCTAAAGACTGAAATGGTCTCAGACTTTAGTAGAATGAGAAAAGGCTCTACTCAGTGCAATAGAATAACAGAGACAGCAAATGCCTAAAGGTATGAATACCAATAGAAATGAGGCCTTGTCTTGTTTTGTGGACGTGAAATGACGTGTAGTAGTGCTGGCAAAGCCAGGTTGCTACTACAGTCCTGAAGGTGGGAGATAATGTAGACTGAACCAAAACAACAGTGAAAAATGTGCAAAGGAGGGATATAAATATCTAGGAAGTAGAATCAACAGGCTTTAGTCAGCAATGGCAGAGCAAGCACTGAGAAGAAAATACAAAGACTGTGGGAAATAATTACAAAGCACTTAGAACAGTGTCTGCCATAAAATAAGATCTATATGAATGCTTGCTATGGCCATTATTATTTTCTCAGTCAAACTGAATTGCCAGGATACAGTAGAAGAAACTACATTCCACAAGAGATTCTATAAGCTTATTATTTAAACTGTCCCGTACCTGCCATTCTGGACATGCAGGCAACTGGCTATGGACTGGTATATTTCTAGTATAATAGCAATAGATCTCACACATATATTACTACACCTTGAACAAAATGCTGTTATATGTCATTTCATTTGTGCTATATGTCATTTCATTTGACATTCAGGAGACTCCCCCACCAACGGAGTCAGAAGTGAGGTGCTGGCACATCACATCACTACATTTAGTGTTTTCTCCACCTCTAGATCATGAAGGAACAAAAACTATCCATTTTGCCCTTGGAAATCCCCGAAGAACCTAGCACATGACAGTTATTGGTGAGAACCTCAGTACAACAGCAAGGTTAAACTACTGTCTAATCATGTTGGCATTTGCCTGTAATTCCAGCCATTCAGGAGGCTGAGCAAGGAGAACTGTAACTTCAAGGCTAGCCCAGACAAAATAAAAATTAAAAATAAAAAGGCCTCATGATAGGGATATAGTTCAGTACAGGGAGGGAGGCTACTGATTTGAGGAACTAACAATCTGGACAGGAAACCAAACTCTGCCATTATGTAACTTTTAAGACTTCATTCATCTGTTAACCACAAATGCATCATTTGTGAAGGGCATGTGAGGATAACAGTATTTTCCTCAGAATGTGTATAGGAGGATCCAAAGAAATAATGCACACTAAGCTCTTACTTTACACAGCATGCAGCCACATGCCCAAGGAAAGAAAGTTATACTTACAGATATTCTTGAAAGGTATCGTTGACATTGTTGAATGTATGAAACACAATTAATAGAAAGAAATTTTAAATAGTAAAGGCAAAAGTTTAAGAGTAAAATCATGGAGATTTCTTGCTTCAAGAAGTTGATTAAAACAGTGTACACCCAGACAGAGACATGCCCAGCCATAGGCCCACTTCCAGGAAAGCTGCAAAGAGCTCTAATGATGAAGAGGTAAAGAAAGGTATAAGGTGATAGAAGTTGATTTGAAATAAAAACAGTGAAATAAGTTTTCTGAGTTAAAGAAAAAAAAAGAAAGGTATGAGGGAAAAATAAATTCAGAAAACAGTTGGTTGGCCTGAAATCCTGAAAATTCTGAAGTCTGTTCCTCTGAATATTATTTTCTGATTAAAAAATGTGAGCTCAATTACATTATGATCAAAATACTCTGGCATGAGCTGCAAACAGCTGGGCTCTTGCTCTAAATTTCCTGCTGTGACGGAAACATAAGGAAGTTGGGTTTTTTCATGTGCATTTATTTTAATGCACAAGAGAAAAATATAGCTCTAGAAAGGAAAGAATGGCAACTGACACTCTGTTTATTCAAATCCAGAGAGGGCAAGCTCTTGCCAGTCCAATCAAAATGACTTCCAGAGCATCCCAGTTCACACAGGGAGGGGGCACACAGGCTCAGCAAAAATGAAAACAAAACTGTAGAAGGACAGAAAACTCATTTGTCTCCACCAGCCAGGTTCGGCACAGGAAGAGATTTAGCAAAACAAATGTACCTTTCTTTTAGCTGTTCAGTGCTTGCTTACTTCTGCATGGTGTCTTTCTGAGTCACAAAGTAACTGCTAAGACTTTGGAGCTTCAAGACGATCAGATATTTTTCTACTCCAACCATAAATGATGCTGACTGGCAATGTGGTGGCATTACTCCCAAAACCCTCCAGGAAGGTTCAGGGAGGCTAAAGTTTGGGGATATTGAGTGAAATATGATTTTGCAATGCTAAAATTTAAAGCTATAAAGTGCAAAGTCAAGACCTGCCATAGAAGGGGGGGGGGAATAAATGTGAAAACCACAACTTTTAGAAGTGACTTAGTATAGTACTGCCTGAGGCTATACTGCCTTAGACTCATATACTCAGCATATGAGCCATTTAAAACCAACATATGGAAGTGAAGGATTGCTTTGTCAATCCATAAAATACTTTAGCCAATAAGATATTGGCCATGGTTTTCTATAATGTGAATTATGAAAATTATAAGGACATCCTCCCCAGTTTACAGTGACAATTACAACTTCTCTCAGACCAATATTACTGATTAGATACTATTGCACACTAAATTATAAATGATTCTGTACTTGCAATCATCCTTTCAAGTAGTATACATCAATAATTCATTTATATTAGTTGAATTCCAGGCTAGGGTTGTGCTTCCTACAGAAGGCCTCAGAGCCTACAAAAATTATAAATAATCCTTGAAAAAACTGATCAAACCTTGCCTTTACCCAAGGAGAAAAGCTAGGAAACATGACAGGGACAAAGCCATATGCACAAGACAGTAAAGGCAATGATCCTGAGAACCTTCAGCAGGTTTATGAAGTGAACTGTGAATTGGCAGGATTATTTATTTGAAGAGGATCAGAAGAGTGAAATTTCTTTGTGTATCAGAACAAATTCAGAATTATGGAGTAGCATGCAAAATTCTTACATTTTATATTTTACTTTTTCAGTGCTTGTGATTGAACTCAGAGACTTCACATTAAGCTCTATTCCCAACTTTCACTCATTCGTTATTCATTCATTCACATGGGACAGATACTGGGAACTGAATTCAGGGGTGATTGAATCAAGATACTGAGCTGTAACCCAGGCTCTTTCTGAAAAAAATATTTTGAGACAGAAGTTCACTACAATGCTGTATTTCCCAGATTGGGCTCAAACTTGCTACTCATCAGGTTTGTGTCATGTGCACCGAAGACATAATAGTAGGTAAGACAAAGGAATTTTTTGCTCTCATAGAGCTTGTATTCTAGGTTTAGAAAGCAATAAATAAGAAAAAATAAATAAGCTATTTTCAGATAATAAAGTAGGATGATATACTAGAAAATGATTAGAATTAGCTAATTGAGACTGAAAGGCAAATTAGCAGATTGAACAGTGTTTCTCCAGAAGATATGACCATGTGGAACTTCAGAATATAACCTTATCTGGAATAAGATTAATTTTAAGATATTATATAGATCAATAACTCAAGATAAGACCATCCTTGATACACCTGGGCTTCAGATTCAATGACAAGTATCTTTATATAGGATAGAAAAAGAGAAGACAAGACCTACAGGCACAAAAGAAAGCCTAATGAAGATGAAGGCAAACATTAGACCAGAGAACCAACAGCCATAAAATACCTGGAGCTACCAAAAACTGGAAGAATCCTTTCTCCATCCTCTGAGACTTCACAAGAAATATGGCCCTGTAACAGATTTAGGATTTAGGGCCTTTGCAGCTGTGACAATAACTTTCTGTTATTTCAAGCCACCCATTTGTGGAAATTTGTTATGGAAGTCTTAGAAAATGAACAGAGCCAGAGAATATTTCCCTGAGATTATTTTTAAATTAAGCCTTGAATAGTAAGAACTTGTTATCATAGGGAAGATCAGGAGGAAATTCACACTAGAAAAAGAAGAGCATATACAAATGTCCTGAGGAAGGGACAAATTGATATGTTTGAAGACCAGAGATAAAACCTGTGTGGTTGGTCAAAAAGGGAGAGGAAAGCAGCTGATAAGAAGAAAAGCCATACAGGCCTGGTAGGACCACAATAAAGAATTTGTGGTTTGTTCTACATATAATGAGATGGGTTCAGGCTATCCACTGCATGTAGAGTAAAATCAAACCTCTTGATTAAACTAAAAGACCTTCCACTATTTAGCCTGTACCTAGCACTATACTTTTTACTTATATTGTTCCATATCCTTACTTGCTGCCTTTTTTCTATGTGATCTTCACTTTTTCTATTTATCAGTTATTTTGTATACATTACTCTCTCCTTCAGAATTTTTCCGTATTTTATTTCCTGTATCCTGATTACTTATGGACATATAATACAATAAAAAGGCTATGTAAATAGTTGCTATAATATATTGTTTAGGGAATATTGACATGACAATTAGTCTATATATGATCAGCACCAGTGCAATTATTTTCCAAATATTTTCAATCCAAGGTTGGTTGAAGCAATGGATGTAAAAAGTGTAGATACAAGGCCAACTTTATTATTTTATGTTAGTAATAAATATTATTTACTATTTATAAGGTTACTAAATATCTAAACCAGGTCCTTGCCCACTGATGGAAATCTCTTTTTAAAAAATATGCTTTTAGGGGCCGGGGAGATGGCTCAGTAGAAAAAGTGCTTCCCTGGCAAGCGCAAGGGTCTGAGGTCAATCCCCAGTTCCGACAAAAGAAAAAAACATCCTTTCTAGATATGAAAAAACTATTTACACTAAGAAAATATTTGCTAACGATTAGAAAATAACACTGCTTCATTACAATAGTCTCACCTAATTAAGCAGTACAATGTCAAAACACTGAAAGTTCAAGGTTACAAATTTATTTTATTTTTTTTTCACAATTTAAACCTTTTTATTAGAGTCCACAGTCTGCTAAATAAAAGCAGTAACAAGATATTTCACAAACTATTATACAATTTAAGACTCATGAATTTAATTTCATAAAAAATTAGGTGCATATTCATTCTAACCTAACAACGCTTTCACTATGGTCTGAAATACATTCTAAGAGACTTGGTTCCAACATGAAAAT
>PVKA01052094.1:0-11881 GCA_004027165.1 Ctenomys sociabilis | reverse complement strand
GGGGGGGGGGGGGGGGGGGGGGGGGGGGGGGGGGGGCTCTGGGCACCGTCTGGGGACAGAGGTAAAGGCACCGAACCCCGCTCTTGGGCTCTCTCCCCCCAGCCTGCTCCGGACACTGCGCTCCAACCAGGAGGAGCAGGAGGAGGAGGAGGATGAATAAAATGGCCGCCGCCACCAGCCAGGCAGGAAACAGGGTAGGGCGCAGGCGCGGCCCGCCAGGTCACCGCTCAGGCCAGCCGCTACGGCCTGCCTGGGGAGATCTGAGGGGACAGCAAGCCAAGCTGCAGGGGAAACCTTGCGCCCAGTCACGACGGATCACGTCGTAGCCGTGGGCCTGTTGGCCGGCTACAACGTAGCCAGCGTTAGAAGAGGTCCAGCAAAAAGAGACAAGCCGTGCAGTCTCTGGGAATTCTGGTCCTGAGAAGGAGCGACGGAAGCACTTCTCCAGTGGACTTCTGGGAACTGTAGTCTGAGGGCGAGTCTATAACGTGATGCAGAGGAGAGACTTCTGGGTAGTGTAGTCATACGTGAGGACGTGCCGCGATCAGGAAGTCGGCGTGCCTGAAAGAATCGCAGCGATATTAACGAGTGGGCCAACAGAGTGGGAAAGACGATCTCTGAGGAGTAAACTACAAGTCCCAGAGTTCCTCGCGTCGGGGGCCGTCCCTGGACTGCTCCAGGCATGCCAAGGTGCTTCCGAGCATGAGCTTCTGCTCCGCCTCCGTCTGGCCAGAGAGCGGTTTCTTCAATTTCTCAGACAGGTCTGTGTTTCCGCGTGGTGTTCGAGATAGCAGGTTTAGCAGGCTTTCCTGTCTTCAGGAGACCAGCAGGCCTACGGTCATCAACTGCCGCCTCGCGCTGCAAACTGGAAAAAGGCGGGCTTGATGGGGATCCGGGGGCGCTGGCGCGAACCACGGGTGCCTCCAAAGCCACTTGCGTCCTTGGGGTGCGTCTTCTCGCAAATAGGTGCTTCTGTGTAATCTGCTTGTAGGTTGCTTTATAAGTATCAAAGATTTCCCTGTGTACTATCTTATCGATTTAAGGGGGAAACAAAAGTAGTACTTCATTAAAAACGACTTGCCCTCGTACACTTTATTTAATTGAACGCAGATATGTTTAGAGATTTAAAGTTGCTTGAGAACACGTGGGAAGCCACATGTAAACTAGCTCTGCAGCCCTGTAGAATTTGGCTCTCACACACGTGAGTTCCCCGTGTGCCTTCAGGACAAAGTTACTGAATTTGTACCTGCTTTTGAAGCTAGGGAGGTGGTGTGGGGTGTAAGATCTTTTAGCCTATTGCCAGAGTTTAACTTTCCCTGTTAAGAGTTGGTTCTATAAACATGCTGGAGCACATTCTGTGTGAATAATGGTGCTGCAGGTACCACTGAATCCTCATCTTGTAGGTACAGTCAACTGTGTACCGAGACATATGATGTCAGTTTGCAGGCGAGATTTTAACGTGGAAAACTCAATACATAGAAATCTTGACAAAGGAGTTGAGCCCCATAAAAATGTATTGGAGGCAGGTGCAGTGGTGGGTAATGGAATAGTGCAGCTATTCTAGGGATAGAAGCTGGAAGATCACAAATTTGAAGCCAGCCCACCTAATTTAGCAGTTTAGCAACACTCTCAAAAACTCAATATGTAACGTAGTAGTAGAGTGCCCCTGAGTTGGATCCCCAGTAACTGGGGGTTGGGAAGAGGGATTAGGAATAGGAACAGCAGAAGGGTTCCCACGCCAGGATTCCTGGCTAAAATATATAGCTCTGGGGCCAGGGAAGGAAGATAGTTTTGGCACCAAGGAGTAGGCATCCTGAGAACTACAAAGGTTGGCATGGACCTTGAAGAACTCTGTTGCTAAGGATCTATGCCAGTGATGACAAACGTTTTAGAGCTTTCAATGATACAAACATTCCACTGTGGCATGTATGTCATAGATTGGCCATCACCGAAATGCTATACTTGAGAATTGAAGCCTTCTCTTCCAGGTTGTGAGAAGCCATTCAGAGCTTCCATCTATTTTTGTTTTTAACTGGACCTAGGTAATTGATCCATGCCTAAATGTGTTAGTTCCCTATTACTGCTGTAAAAAATGACTACATACAAACAAAAAATAACAATAAAGTGAATTTATTATCTTATAGTTCTTGGAGATCAGAAGTCCAGAATCAGTGTAACAAAACTAAAATCAGTGTTGGTAGGGCTGGTTCTTTACCCAGTTTCTAAAGGTTGCCTGTATGTTTGTGCTATTGGCCCTTTTCTCAGTCTAAAAACAGCAAGAGAGCCAGATGTGGGGGTGCATTGGATGCCTGTGATCTCATCACTCAGGAGGAAGAGGCTGGAAAATTGCCACAAGCTCAAAAACAGCTGGGCTACATAGTGAATTCAAGTCCAGCCTGAACATAGTGAGACACTGTATTAAAAAAAAAAAAAAGGCAGCATAGCAGCATAGTTTTTCTCCCTCTGACCCCTTCTGGTCTTTCATCTTCTCTTTCTGACTGGCCCTGATGGCCCCCTTTTTCACTTAGTGATCTTTCATAGTTTGGGTCAGAGTAATCTCCATCTCAAGATCCTTAGTCACATCTACAAAGCCTTTTTTTAATAACAAGAATAGCCATGTGTTCTGGAGGCTAGGACATAGACATCTTTGATGAGCTTTATGCAGTTGAGATCATTCATCACCAATTTATTAAATTTTTTTGTCTTTTTTGAGATAGGGTTTCACTATGCAGTTTAGGCTGGTGCAGTGGTGGATGTATTGTGTCAACCTGGCTGCTTAGCCTTAGTGGTTCCTCCCTGTGGAGAGGGCCCACTATGGAGGGGAGAGACCCATCCTAGGGTAGGGAAGTTCTGCCCCAGAGTGACTCGGCACAAAAAGGGTATATAAAGGGGTTGAGGAAGGATTTGACATTCTGCTTCTTCAGAGGAACTTCAGTCTTCGCAGTCAGCTTGAACTTCATTTCCTGGCTTCCAGTACAGACTCTTCGGCCTCTGGCTTGGATCCTCCAGCCTTCTGTCCCAGACCCATTGACTGACTGATACAGACTTGCATGGACCACTGCAGTGAGCATCAGACCTTGAGACTGAATCCTCTGTACGCTTCCTCATCCAACTCTGTGGCTCACTGTCATAAGCCAATCTTGTAATTTTTTTTATACATTTGTACATCTTATGTTATATCTGTTCCTTGTATTATATCCATTCCTCTAGTGAAACCCAGACTAAAAAGCTGGCCTTGTTCTTACTATGTAGCCCAGGCTGTCCTCGAACTCCCAACAATCCTCCCTCAGCTTCCCAAGTGCTGGGATTACAGGGGAGTGTCATGCTCCAGCTTCCCCCATCCATTATATATATATAATCAGGAATTGAACTCAGGACCTTGTGCTTTCCAAGCAGGTATTAATAGTTTTTACTAATAGCTGCAAAAATCCTAAGCTTTTGGTAGCAATTTACATTTAAATCTATGGTACATCCTCAATATGGACTGTACTGTTAAACCTTATTTAAAGTTGTAAAAGCTGGAAGTTCAAGATAGGGAGCCATCTTCTTTGGCCTCTAATAAGGGGCCCTTTGCCCTGTGAGGAACCCATGGATATGGAGGGCTGACTGATTTGGATTAGAAAAAAATGTTAAGCAGGTGTAGTGGTACACATCTATAATTCTAGCTACTTGCAGATCACAAGTTTGAGCTCTGTTAGGCAGTTTAGTGAGAAAACATTGGTGATGTAGCTCAGTGGTAGAGCACACTTGAGTTTGATCTCTAGTAACACACACAGGCATACCCCCCCCACACCAAAACAAAATAAATTTGTCCAAATTTTATTCCCCTGAATTATACTCAGTACAGTGACAGTTCAATAAGGTTATGCTGCAACAATATGCAATGCATTAATTATTGAAAGTGACTTACTAATCAGTTTTGAAACTGTCACATTGATATTGTTTCTCAATAAAATTATAAAAATAAAGATTATGCTTAAGATTATATGTGTTAACATTTTAACAATAAAAATAATGTCTATGAGAGGGTTAAGACAGGCTCTTGCTATGTAGTTTAGGCTACCCTGAACTCACTAAGTGGCCCAGGCTGTCTTGAACTTGAAGCAATCCTCCTGCATCAGTTTGCCCAGTGCCAGGATTACAGGCATGCACCACCATTCCCAGCAACTGTCCATTACTGAAATTTCACAGGGCTAAGAAACACGCAAACACCAGTCTACAGACTGCAACTCTTCTTTGTTGGCAAGCTTTCTGGTAGGTTCTGATAAGAAAAAAACACTACAGAAAGTTTTGGAAGGCAGAAAGAAAAATAAAATCTTGTTCCTTTCTGTTTGTTTACTGATCTGAAGCAAAAGGTAACTCCAATTTTCTACATTTTTTTGTGTATTTAGTATGGGATCTACAAGGTCTCACTACACAGATCAGACTCATAGTGATCCTCCTGTTTTTCAGCCTTCCAAGTGCTGGGGTTATAGGTGCATGCCACCACACCCAGTCTCAATTGCTGTCCCAGGGGTGGGGTCAGCCCAACACTGCCACCAGGGACCAAACCCAGTCCCTTGAGTTTGCCTAAGCAGGCACTTTAATCTGCTGAGCTGTCTGGCCAGCCCTTCAATTTTCTACTTCTTTAGAAGCACAACCTGTTGGTGCCCTCTTTTTAAGTGCCCAAGGCCAGCTCTATGAAATCTCTGCCCCAAGCTCCTTAGGTAGCAGCCCCAGGAAGCCCTCTCCTCACACCTTTCAGGTTTTGTGATAGATCATTCCATCAGCAACCTCTGATGAATCATGCCTCCTGATGTCTGCTCAGCTAGCCAAGCAGCCTGCTTTGGCTGATGGGACATCAGCAAAGGGGACAGCAAATGGAGCATCTGTACACTGGATATGTTTTCTTAGATTGTTGTCTCTGCCACCTGAGGAAGCCAACAGAGCTTCCTGTAGGATGAAAGAAAAAGAGGCCAAGCCAACCAGATGTCCTGCCTGACCTTCCAAAAGACAAAGGCAGTATGTGTGAAGCCCAAAGAGCCTGTGCAGAGAATGGGAAGTCTCTAGGATTGGGAGAGATTTTTTACATGGTGGTATATAATGGCACCAATCCTGATAATCCCAACCTCTTCTCTCCATCAAGGGGATAGCAGCTGCTTTTTGAAGTTTTATCTGTAAACTCTAAATATGCTTTTTGCCTTTTCAGTCCTCCAGTGTATATTTAGTGATCCCCCCCCCCTCTCTGTTAAATCAGGGTATTTAATGTCTGACTCCCTCATTGATAATAGAATTATTAGGGCCATGGTCAAGATGAGAAAACAGCTAGGTGTGGTGGCCCATGCCTATAATTCCAGCACTCAGGAGGCCAAGGGATGAGGATTTGCTTGAGTGTGAGGGTAGCATGGGCTTCATAAGGGAATTCAAAGTCAGCTTCCACTACATTGTGAGACCCTGTCTCAAAAACAGACAGTGACGGAGACAGACAGACAGAGACAGACAGAGATACCCAAGCCTCAATGAAATTAAGAAGCATGTCAAAGATCACTACTTCAGGGACCCCAGAAATGCCATACTCCATATCAACACTAAGAATCTACAGCAAATGACAACCTATAACAGGTTCCATTATGATAGAAATTACTGTATTTGATGTGCTGAAGGCTACTATTTGCTAACCAGCAGAGGGAGCTGTGCCCCTAAGGGGCCAGTGACCTTCTGCTGACCCAGCAGAAAAGATGAGGCAATACCTCATTTGGTGGAATACTTGTCCTGATGAAAGGGTTTGAGCAAGCTCATCATTCTAAGAGATGGCTAATTCTTTGGGAGGAAGGGGAAGGAGACAAGGCCACATTTATTAGGCCCCCAGGAAATGTATTAATTTTTTGTTTGTTTTTTGCTTGTCTCTGTTTTGTGCCATGTCCAGCACAGCTCACGAAATTCTCAGGATAAGGATGGTGGAGGATGAAGAAATAAAGACAAAAGTCACAAAATAGAAAGCTCAGGTCAGGTGAGATCCTCTGTCCAGATGAGAGGAAAAGAACTGCTCAATGACTACAGCACATTTATTTATTCTCATAGCAAGTTGAGGTCACATGACACCCTTCTGTCTAGCAACCTGTTTGCTTGACTTGCCTCATGCTTGATGTTCTCTGGGCTGGAGCAGCTTGTTTATGTGGCTTGCCTTGGGCATTCTTTGTTTTTGGGACCAGCCTTGCTCCAGCACCCCATGTGTGATTGATCTGCTGCTTCAACCACTCTCTGCATCTCCCCTTTTTCTATTTTGTAGTTGCAAGAAGTGGGCAGTCAGTTCAATTTGGGGGAGCTGTATTTCCAGGACTCTGCAGAAGACCTCATTCTCAAACCTTTTCCATTCCAAGTAAACTAACTCATTTAGGCTAAAGATTCACAGTCCAAGGAATTTAGGTCCCTGTATTTAACAATTTAATTCTATACAGCCCATTAATTCATAATAGTAGTCAGTTACCAGCATAGTTGGAAATTGTTAGGTGTACATAATTTGAGTTTCTTTTATGTCAGTACTATGGCATTGTTTTGTACCTCTTGCAGTTATACTTTGTGAGCTGTGCTGGACATGGCACAAAACAAAGACAATCAAAAAACAAATAAAAATTAATAGAATGCATTTCCTGGGGGCCTAATAAATGTGACCTTGTTTCCTTCCCTGTCCTCCCAAAGAATTATACTTTTCTGCTGGGTATTTAAGACCAAGTTAAGGTGAGACCAGTATTAGATAAAATTATTTCTGCTACCTATCAAAGTCAGTTAAGTCTCCTCAGAATTTGCCTTGGAAAAATGTATACTGCCTCTCAGATTTGTCAGTGTCAGCTGTCTGGATGAGTCACTCTAGTTGCTTGACCAAGTTGCTTTCTGTGAAAGCTTGGGAAATTTGTCTCTCCTGGTTACTGTCCTTAGGCACACTGTACCTTGTTAAGCACTTTCCTTTGGGATCTTATAATCTCCATGAGAGGTCATGAGGTTTGTATGACTTGCCATAGTTGTAGGATGTCATTATAATGTCCCCTCATGTCCTGGGTCCTCACTGACTTCAGAGGGCTGGAGCAAAAGTATTGGCTGTCCTCCTGGCCCATCTGTCTTTCTAGTTTTTGGTCTCCAAACCTTAGTTGTGGAACATCTAGAAAAGAAGGTTAATGATATTGCATTGTAATGGGAGCAATGAACTTAACTATTATAATTTTATCTGAATATCAAGCACCTTGAAATACAAAATAGAACCATTATTTCCTACCAACCATGGTTCTAGTAGTTGCATCCCTGTGGAATGTTAACAGACAACAGTTATATAGCTTTACACAGAAAATTTGAAATCAAAAGCCATACGTAGTATTGTAGCACGACTATCATGCTGACATTTTTATAACACACCTGAATTTCCATTTTAGTATGAAATAACCTTTTTAGTCAATCATCTTTACCTAGTACATAAGTTTTTATTTAACTTGTTGACTTTTAATGGAATGTACATCATATGTGTTTGTTAAAGGCAGATGTCTGAATCTGAAAGAAACGTCTATTGTGGCTGGGAGGATGGCTCAGTGGAATAAGTGCTTCCCTGAAAGAAATGTCTATCGCCATAAAGGAGAGCAGAATGATTAAAAAAATAAAATCCAGGTTTTTGTTTTTTTTTTTACCAAGATGACACTGAAGGAAAAGAAGGAAGTCCCTGCCCATCCCAAAGCTGAAGCCAAAGCAAAAGCTTTGAAGGCCAAGAAGGCCATGCTAAAAGGCATCCACAGCCACAAAAAGAAGATACAAACATCACCCACCTCTCCCATCCCCAGATACTGCAGCTCCAGAGGCAGCCCAAATACCCTTGAAAGAGCACCTCCAGGAGAAACAAGCTTGACCACTATGCCATCAAGTTCCCTCAGACCACAGAGCCATGAAAAAGATTGAGGACAACAACACATTCGTTTCATTGTGAATGTCAAAGCCAATAAGCACCAAACCAAATAAGTTGTGAAGAAGCTCTGTGACATCGATGTGGCCAAGATCAATACCCTAATCAGGTCTGATGGAGAGAAGAAGGCATATGTTTGACTGGCTCCCAATTTTGATGCATTGGATGTTGCCAACAAAATTGGGATCGCCTAAACTGAGTCCAGCTGGCTAATTCCAAATATGTACTACTTTCCCAGTAAGAAAAAAATTACAACAATATGCTGCATTCAAAAAACAAACTTAATTCAAAAGGAAATTCAGAGATTGAAAATCAAAGGATGGAAAACAATTCCCATGGCTAGGAAACCAGAAAAAAAACAGGGGTAACTATTCTTATTGCTGACAATATCAACTTCAAAAGTCATTAAGATCAAGGTCACTACCTACTTGTTAAGGGAAAACTGAAAGAGAAGGAGATAACAATTATAAATACATATACACCCAAAGTAGGAGCACCCACCTACGTAAGACAAATTTTAACAGATATAAAAAATCAAATGAGCAATAATACAATTCTAATGGAGGACTTCAACCTGCCACTGTCAGAAAGAGAGCAATTAGGCAAAAAATCAGCAAAGAAATAACAGAATTAAACTAAACTTGTGAAGAAATGGATTTAGTAGAACTTTACAGTGTGTTTCACCCAGAAACAACAGAGTGCACATTGTTCTCAGCTGCACATGGGACGTATTCCAAAATAGACCATATACTGACAAACAGCGCACTCTTAGTAAATGCAAAGGAATTGAAATTATCCTTTGCATATTATCTGACCCCAGTCCAATGAAACTGGAAATATTGACAGAAGAAATTACAAAAACTTTATAAACACATTGAAATTAAAAAGCAAACTGCTAAACAACCAGTAGGTCACAGATGAAATTAAAGAATAAATTAAAAAATATTTATAATCTATAAAAATGCAGATACAGCTTACCGGAACCTATGGGATATAATGAAAGCTGTTTGAAGGGGAAAATTTATAGTGGTAAATTCTCACATTAGGAAAAAACAAGCCCAAATAAATGACATTATGCTACACTTCAAGCTCCTAAAAAAGAAGAGCAAGTCAAGCCCAAAGCCCAAAGAAGGCAAGAAGTTATAAATATACAGCATAAATTAATGCAATGTAAGCAAAGAAAAACATTACAAAGAATAAATAAATCAAAGCATTGGTTTTTTTGAAGAATAAATAAAGCTGATAACCCCCTAGCCAACCTAACCAGAAAATGAAAGAAAAATTCCTAAATTCATGTAATAAGGAATGAAAAGAGCAAAATCACTACAGACCCTAGAGAAATTTAGATCATCAATACATACTTCCAAAAATTTTTACTCTCACAGAATAGAAAAATAGAGGAAATGGATAGCTTCCTAGATACATATGAGATGCTGAAGCTGAGTCAAGAAGATATATAAACTCTGAATAACCCAATAATGGTAAATGAAATTGAAAAAGTAGTAATAAAAAAAAAAAAAAACCTACAAGAAAAGGCCCAGGTCCTCATGAATTCACAGCTGAATTCTACAATAAATTTAGAGAAGATTTAATGCCAGCTTTTCTCAAACTCTTTAATTATTATTATTTTTTTTTAGTACAGGGTCTCACTATGTAGTTCAGACTCGTAGTGATCCCCCAGTTTTCAGCCTCCCCAGCAACTGCATTATAGGCGTGCACCACCACTCCTGAACTCTACCACTAGCTAAGTGGGCCCTGGGGGTGGGGCCAATGTGGCATGTGGTACCAGGGATTCAACTTCAGTTCCTATGCTTGCCTAAGCAGCGCTTAGTCCGCTAAGCTATCTTGCCAGCCCTTCAGTGAAATTGGAAGGGAAGCAGTTCTCCCAAACTCATTCCTGGAGGCAAATATTACTCTGATTCCAAAACCAGAGAAAGTTGGTTTTAGTTTTAGTTGGCTAAAAAAGAGAACTATAGGCCAGTTTCTTTAATGAATTAATATAGATGCAGAAATCCTCAATAAAATACTAAGAAACAGAATACATTAAATCATCAAGAAGAGTATACATCACAGTCAAGTGGGTTTCATTCCAGGAATGCTGGGATGGTTCAATATATGCAAATCCATAAATGGAATACATCATATCAATACAGCCAAGAGCAAAAACCAATGATCATCTCAATAGATGCAGAAAAAGCTTTTGACAAAATTCAACACTTATTCATGATAAAATCCTACAGAAATGGTCTATATGTCAACCTAATAAAATCCATCTGTGAGAAACCAACAGCCAACATCATACTAAATGAGCGAAAACTGAAAGCCTTCACTTTAAAATCAGGAACAAGATGCCCACTATCTGCACTCTTATTCAATATAGTTCTGGAAACATTAGCCAGAGCAATTAGATAAGAGAGAGAAATAAAAGGAATAAAGATTGGAGAAGAAGTAAAATTATTATTTGAAGATGACATGATACTCTACATAGAGGACCCCAAAAACTCCACCAAGAGTTTTGGAGATTTAACTACCAAATTCAGTAACATAGCAGGATACCAAGCCAGCTCCCAAAAATCAGTAGCATTTTTCTACACAAACAATGAATGCACTGAGAGAGAAATTAGGGAAACCATATCTTTCACAATAATATCCAAACAAATGAAATAATTAGCAGTTAATCTCACAAAAGATGTAAAAGATTTATACAATGAAAATTATAGTACTCTGAAAAAAGAGATTGAAGAGGGTTTGGGAAAATGGGAAGATATTTCATGGATAGGAAGAACCAATATTGTGAAAATGGCCATATTCCTAAAATTGTTACACAGATTCAATGCAATTCCTGTTACAATACCATTAGTATACTTCACAGAGCTAAAGAAAACTTTCCTCAAATTCATCTGGAATGAGAAGAGACCCAGAATACCAAAAGCAATCCTGAGAAACAAAGGAAATTTCAGGTCACAATCCCTGACCTGAAATTATTAAGCTACTATGATAAAATCAGCATGGTACTTATGTAGAGACAGACCTGAGGATCAATGGAACAAATTAGGAGATGCAGATACAACTGCAAACACATCCAACCACCTTATTTTTTAAAAAGGGGCCAAACATATTCACTGGAAGAAAGCTAGCCTCTTTAACAAATGGTGCTGGAAGAACGGCACATTTTCCACATGCCAAAGGCTAAAATTAGACTCATGTCTATCACCATGATAAAAGGATAGTCAAAATGGATCAAATATTTAAATATTAAAACAGAAACACTAAATCTTCTAGAGGAAAATGTAGGTAGAAATCTTAAAGACATAGGGGTAGGTAATGAGTTCATATGACCAAAACTCAAACTGCATGGGAAATGCATTAAAAAATCAAAAACTGTGATCTCATCTTTTTGAAAAGTTTCTGAACTTCAGTGCAAACCTCCAACGAGTAAAAAGAAAACCTACAAGCTGGAAAAAAATCATAGCCCACTGTCCTGACAAAGGGCTTCTATCCAGAACATACAAAGAATTTTAAGAAGTCAGACCCCCAAACTTAAGCCAATACCAAAATGGGGATCTGAGATGAACATACATTTTTCAGATGAAGAAATACAAATGGCAAGTAAATAATATGAAACAATGTTCAACAGCTTTGGTCATTTGGGAATACAAATTAAAATAACACTGAGATTCCATCTCACCCCAGAAAGAGCTGCTGACATCAAGAAGTCAGCCAATAACAAATGCTTGAGGTGCTGTGAGAAGAAAGAAACCCTTCTCTACTGTTTGTAGGAGTGTAGACTGGTACAACCACTATGGAATTCAGTGTGGAGATTCCTTAAATGGAGATCCCATTCAAGCCAGAAAACATCATACCACAGCAAATATATGTGCACCTATATTTATAGCAGTGCAATTTGTCATAGCTAAATCCTAAGCCCACCAACTGAGGAATAGATAAAGAAAATGTGGT
>PVKA01052093.1:0-11857 GCA_004027165.1 Ctenomys sociabilis | reverse complement strand
TACATATTTTCAGTTTTCATATAAGCAAGACAAGTGCAATATTTAACCTGTCTTTAATGCATTTCACTTAGTATTGCAGTCTCAAAATGTATTTATTTTATTACATACACCACAAACAATGTTTTTTTATAGTTGAGTAGTACTTTACTACATGCAGATATTACATTTTCTTCATCTATTGATGAACATATATGTTCTATGAGTAAGCTATTATGTGTTGTGCTACTATATAATGAATATGATATATCAACATATTATTATATATCACCATAATATTATATCTTTCAATCTTTTTTGGATAATACCTAGAAGAGGTACTGGTGGATTACAAAATGCTTTAGAAATGTTTATACTGATTTCCAAATGGTTTACATTATCACCAATAATATAGAAGCATCCTTTTTACCACAACCAAAATAGCACTTATTGTGTTTTAGTTATTTATTATATCCATTCTTTTTTGAGTAAGAAGGAATCATAGTGCTGTTTTGATTTGCATTTCTCTAAAGGCCAAATATTCTGAACACTTTTTCATGCACCTGTTGACCTTTGGGAATTCTTTTAAGATGTGCCTCTTTTAACTGACCACTTTTATTCAGTTTTTTAATGGAGTTTTCACATATATTATAAGATATTTATTTTCATTGTGGAGATTAGTTTGCTAAATGCTTTCCGTATTCTGTAGGTTGCTGCATTGGTTATTTTCTCTCATTGGTGAGATAGTATACCCAAAACCCCAGTGAAAGAGGGAAATATTTATTAAGCTTACAGTATGTAGAGGTTTCAATCCATAATGAGTTGGTTCCAAGGCATGGTGAAATGGTGAGGACAACAGTTCAAAGTGGTAGAAGACAGACAAAAGCAGTAAGAGTCAGAGAGGGAGAACAAGCCTCTTACCATCACTTATATTATAACCAAATTGCCCATCCTCAGGTGGGTGTGGCACTCACACCATTTCTGTGATGTCCTCTTAAACAGCATCAGGATGTTTACAGAGTGAGGACCCTGGCTCTCTGCTGATTCACTTAGATAAACTTTTAAATTTCTCAAGTTGACATAGTGAACAACATCCTAGAGTGGTAAGGGCATGCCCGCCATCCCCTAGGATATAGGACTATAGAGTTACTTAGTTAAGCTTCTAGTGTTCTCAAGCTGACACAAAAGCATCAACCGTTATAGTTATCTTTTCCTTATGTTGTCTTATTTCCTTGTAGCTCATGACATTTTTATTTTGATAAAATATATTTGTTGATTGTGTTATCCTTTTTTGTGCAACTGGAGTTTTGTTCAAAAAGGCCTAGTTTAGCCTATGTCCACAAGAAATTTTCTCTAATTTTATTCTGAGCCCGTTTTGACACTATATAGATATTTAGTACATTTTGATTTTATTTTAGAGAAGGTTGGAGGAAAGAAGTATAATTTCATTTTTCTGCACGTGTATAGCCACTTTTCTCCAGCATTATTTGTTACAGAGGTTGTATGTTCTTCATCATATGCTTTTGTCACTTTGTAGAAGAGCATATAGCTAAAAGTGCTTATGGTTATTTCTCCATCTTCTTCCCTGTTCCATGGATCTACATGTGTGATTTTGTGCATGTATTGTGCTGCTTTTATCACTGTAGCTTGGTAATATAACTTAAAATCTAGGATTGTGATGCCTACAGCATCACTCTTGTTGCCCAGTATTTCTGTTGCTATTCTGGGTCTCTTCTGGTTCTGTATAACGTTTAGGATTCTTTTTTCTAGCTCTTTGATGAACACTATGGTAATTTTATTGGAGTTTCTTTGAACCTATGCATCAGTTTTTCTCATATGGTCAATTATTGAACAGAAGTGGTCAGAAAGACACTTACCTTGTTACTGATTTTATAGACAATGCTCTCAGATTTTTGAAATTATTATTATTAGACTCTATGCTCTCTCAGTGTACCTCTGGGAAAAATGGTGGCAGGAATGAAGAAACGATAGACAAGAAGAAAAGAACTGGGTCAGGCGGTAGTCAATGCCTTACTGCAACATGACCACCACCACAATAAAAAGAGGCACTTATTTACACCTTTGCAAAGTTAGTATCATGTGACACAAGGCTGCCTGGTGACTGACAGGTAACATTAACTAGGAAGGTCACTTTTCGGTGACTGAGGGCACATGACCGCTTTAGGCCCTGAGACTTAGTCCTGGTCTCACACATTTGATGCACATCCAGCTTCAGGGCCACCAAACAAGTATGACAGTGGGAGTGAGTTTGTCTTAAGTGGCTTTAATATGTTTGAGATAGGGTGCTCATATATCTACTTTTTCTATGTGGTGAATTGATCATTGATGTGTTTCTGTTGGAGATGCAATTGATATATATATATATATATATATATATATATATATATATATATATATATATATATATATATTTGTATTTCACTAGCTAAAGAAACTCATGTGATGACTATAATTTAAATATAATTAGGAAGTACTAGCAAAAGAAGAGTAATTATGACAATCATATTGATTATTCACATATGAGAACACTTTACTACTTCATTTATGATTTCTAAGTCTGTAGTTTGGAGTGTTTCAAAAGACAAAATGTCCTTATATTTTATATTTTTATTAACTTTATTAAGAAACAAATAGAAATGTGATAGCTTCAAAAATGATTAGTAGAACAGTTACAATAATTAATATATTGCATATTATTGTCTTTGTGGTAGTTATTCATAGTACAAGATGCAGACATGATAACCAGTCCAAATGCTATTAGTGCACATCTTTCTTCTCATCGAATTAAGGAAAGTAGCTGTATATCTATCCTATTTTGTATATACAGATACAAAATGGTCCTTCATTATATCCCCTTTTTGTTTAGTTTTGTCAGAGATGGGTATTCCATTACCGTTTAAATATTGTAGGTATATGAATTCAGTAAAATAATACAATAAACTGCAGTAGTCCATAATAGTAGTGGGTTATCTGTAGAATTGGCAATGTCAGAAGTTGTTAACTTGAGCCTTTTACAGCTGAGCATAATAATATGGTTTCACTTTTAATATCTCATTTCTATACATTTAAGCTGGTTTCTTAAGACCAAGATAAAGCAAGACCTATATAACAAGAAATGTAATTTCTGCATCTGAGAAGATCAGTCAAATATCCTCAGAATTTAATTTGAAACCTTCTACTGCAATTTGTAGATACTTTGTCAATGTCACCCATGTGGATGAGTCATGTGCATTGCTTGACCAACTTTCTCTCTGTGAAAACCTGAGAGAATGTTTTCTCTCCATGTGTGTCTCCTTAGGCACACTCTCCATCATTGATCACTTTCCTCTTTGGCTATATAATCTCCTTGATCAGAAACTTTGGGACACTACTAAGTTACAGGATGTTACATCACAGGATCTTTTATGTCCTGAGTCCTCTCTGAACTTGAATGGCTAGGACCAAAATGTTGACTGTCCTTGCAGCTCTTCTTTTTACTGACAGTTTGTCTGCAAACTTAAGTTATTAATCCTCCACAAGAGAAGATAAATGATATTATTACCCTATAAAATAGGCAGTTGAGGTTAACTTCACTATTTGCCTGAATATCAAATATCTTTGACATAATACGGGAAAGGAATTTTCCATCAAGTATTGGTATGGTAAACTTACAATCCCTACAGAATGTGAAGAAAAATAAAGGAAATATAAAAAATAAAAAATAATTTAAAAATAGGAATACATAATTACACATTTTTACACAGAAATTTAGAAATCTAAACATATAGAGCATTGCAGCAGGACAGTCCTGTGACATTTTCCCTTGGCTCTTGTTTTCATTTATTACCATTTTTTAAACAAACATTTACTTGAGACACAGTATAGCAGTAATTCATATGAGATCACAAGCAGTACGTATTTAGAAGATCAGAATGACAAGCATTCCAAGCATGGCCCTAGTATTACACATTGCTATCTTCAGTGAAGTTGCTTAGTTCAAAGCTGTCAGCTTATGTAGTTAGTCAGAGTGAGAATCCTACCAATTAATTGCTAGTTTCGAAAACCTGTGAAGATTCTGAGGATCATTACCTTAAACATCTTGTGCATATAATGTACGGTTTTGCCCCTCTTCATGTTTCCTAGCTTTTCTCCTTGCCCTCAAATCATTGTTTTATCCTTAATTTATCACTTTTCTGCTAATTGTATTACATCTTTCTATTTTACTTTTTTTTTTTTTTAAGTTCTTACACTAGGAAGACTATACGATATTTACACATGTGGGTCTGGTTTATTCAACTCATGAGCATATCTTCAAATGGTATCCAATTAAGTATAAAGTTTAGAGTATATCATTCTTTATAGCTGAGTAATACTCTATTATATGAAAATACAACATCTTTTTCATCCGTTCCTCAGGTGATGAGCATCTTGATTATTTCCAAGATTTGGCTATCAAAAATTGTGCTGCTATAAACATAGGTCCACATATGTCACTTTGATAATGATGTTTTCAGTTCCTCTGGGAAAAGTTTCAGCAGGGGGATAGTTGGTTAGAATGGGATTTCCAGTCCTAGTTTTTTAATGAATCTCCACATTGATTTCCATAGCGGCTGCATATTCCCACCAGCAGTGGAGAAATGTTCCCTTTTCCCCACAGCCTCTCCAACATTTGTTGTTGGTTGATTTGTTTATGATGGCCATTCTTGATGGGGTGAGATTGTATCTCGGTGTTGTTTTAATTTGCATTTCACGAATGGCTAATGATGTGGACATTTTTTTCATATATTTATTCGCTTCTGTAATTTTGGATCCTGAGAAGTGTGTGTTCATCTTGGATGCCCATGTTTGGATGGGGTCTTTTAATTTTGAGGCTCTAGTGTTTTTTAGTTCTTTATAAATTCTAGAGAGAAGACCTTGTCTGAGTGCTTATTAGTTAAGATATTTTTCCCAATTTGTTGGTTGTCTTTTCACTTTGTTGGTAATTTCATTTGATGAGAAAAAACTTCTCAATAAGAGAAGGTCCCAGTTTTTAATTCTTTCAAGTATTACCCTTATGATTTGATTTTTGTTTATGAACTCTTTGCCTACCAAATGTTTTCAAAATGCCTACCAAAATATTCTGACTTTCTCTTCAGAAGATTTAGTGTTTCTGTTTTAATATTTAGATCTTTAAGCCATTTTGAATTCAGCTTAGTGCTTGGTGATATACCTGGGTCAAGGTTTAGTTGTCAGCATGTAGAGAGTCAGTTTTTCCAGCACAATTTATTAAAGAGGCTATTTTTCTTCCAGTAAGCATGTTCAGCACCTTTGTCAAAGATACGCTGGCTAGGTGAGTTGATAGAGACTTGTACATCTTCTAATCTATTCCATTGATTCTCAGGTCTATTTTATTGCCAACAGCATGCTGAAATTATAACAGTAACACTTTTAGAAGAATTTAAATTTAAATTTTAAAAATAGCAATGTTACAGTTTCAAAACCTATTATCAGAACAGTTTAAATAACTAGTACATTGTGTATTGTTGTGGTAGTGGTTATTCACTGTACAAGGTGCAGATATGATATCCTGTCCACAAACACTATTAGAACAAGTCTTTCTATTAATCTAATTAAGAGAATGTAGCTATATACCTATTGTAATATTTTGAATATACAGACACAAAATGTTCATTCATTTGTATTCGCCTTTTTGCTTAGTTTTGTCAGAGAGGGGTATTCCATGGTCATTTAAATATTGTAGGTACATAGCTTTGTAGTAAAATTTGAAATCAGGAATTGTAGTGCCTCTTTCCTTGTCTTTGTTGTCCAGGATTGCCTTTGCTATTCTTGGTCTTTTCTGGTTCCACATAAATTTTAGGAAGGATTCTCTAGGTCTGTGAGGTATGTTGGTGGTAGTTTGATAGAGACTGTATTAAATCTGTACAACAGTTTTGGGAGTAAGGCCATCTTCACAATGTTATTTCTTCTTATCCAGGAGCATGGAATATCTTTCAATTTCCTGAAATCTTCTTAAATCCCTATTTTCATAGTACTATAATTTTCATTGAATAGAACTTTGACTTCTTTAGTTAGGTTAATTCCTAGGTATTTCATTTTTTGCAGTACTGTGTTAAAAGATTTTGTTTCTCTAATTTCTCTGTGTGTTATCTGTGTAGAAGAATGTTATTGACATTTGGGTATTGACTTTGTATGCTGAATTGGTGTATTTTTTCTACTTGCTTCTTGATGGAGTTTTTTTGGTCTTCCAACTGAAGTATCATGTCATCTGGAAACTGATAATTTAACTTCTTCTTTACTTATTCTTACTCCTTTTATTTTTCTCTCTTGTCTAAGGGCCCTAGCTAATGATTCTTTTTTTTTTTTTTCATTTGCTTTTATTTTATTGAAATACAAATGTCAATCAGACAGTTTCAAAACACCATAACCATACAGAGTCAATGAAATAATACATTGCAAACTGTTTTCATAACGTTTTGGTATTGTACAAGGTGCATACATGATATTATATTTACAGGTTTTTATACAGCTGCATTATATCAAAGATTCAATAATTATTTACCTAGTGGATGACCATAGCACTAAAAGCCGACATAATATCCTGTCCAACCACCATTAATGCAGATCTTGCCTCTCATAGAATTATGTAGAAGCACAGCATTATCTATCCCAACTGTACTGTCTATACACACACATCACGATTTTTTCTTTCTACAACCCTTCTTTTGTCTACACCTGTCAAAAGTGGGCACTCTGTTGACATTCAACTACCTTAGGTGCTTGAACTCGACACCACAATCCAACACAGTCCAGCATTCTGCAACCATAGGGAGTTATTCAAAGAAATTGTCGACCATATCCATTTACAGCTCAGCTTAATATTATGGGCTCACGATGTATACTTCATTTTTATACTTTTGTACTTTTCTGCTGGATGGTTAAGACATAGGTAGATCAAATCTTATATACCAACACATGAACTTTACATTGAATAAGAGTGGTTATAGAGTACATCCTTGTCTTGCACCAAATCTGAGAGTAAAATATTTCAATGTTTCCCCATTTAGAATTATGTTAGCCATATGGTTGTCATAGATGTCTTTTATTAGTTTGAAGTATAGGCCATCTATTCTAATCTTCTGTAGGACTTTGAAAAGGAGTGTTGAACTTCGTCAAAAGAATTTTCTGCATAAAAAAAATCTGTGATTTTTTGGATTTGGCTCTATTGATACATTTACAGATTTGTGTATATTGAACCTGTCCCTGCATCAATAGAATGAATCCTACCTGGTCATGGTGTATAATATTCTTGGTGGTTTGCTATATTATATTTTCTAGTATTTTATTGAGGATTTTTGCATCCATGTTCATGAAGGAGATTGACCAGCAGGTCTCTTTTATTTGTGTCTGTCTCTGGGCTTCCTATCAGTGTAATACTTGCATTCAGGAAAAATTTTTTGAGGACTGCGTTCTTTTAAATCTCATTTGAGAGTTTGAGGGTTATAGGGATTATATCTTCTGTAAATTTCACATAGAACTCGGCTCTGAATCCATCAAGACCTGAACTTTTCTTTGTCTGAAAGTTTTTTTTATTATATTTCATATTTCATTGGCTTTTATTGGTTTATTGAGAGTTTTTATGTGTTCTTGATTCAGTTTTCATAATTTGAACCTAAGATTCTGTCCATTTCTTCTGTAGCTTCTATTCTGTGAGTGTAAAGATTCAAAAAGCAGCTCTTGATAACCTTCTGAATGTCCACAGAGTCTGTGGTATTTATACCCTTTTCAGTCTTTATTGCTTCAATTTGAATTTTTTCTTTCCTCTTTTTATCAGGTTAGCTAGAGGCTTATCAATTTTATTTAATCTTTGAAAGAACCATCTATTTGATTTGTTAATTCTTTGAAGTTTTCTCTTCCTCTTGATTGAATTAATTTCTGCTCTAATCTTTATGATTTCTTCCCATCTTTGAGCTTTGGGTTTGAGTTGTTCTTCCTTTTCTAGATGTTGGAGGTACAACAATAGAGTGCTTATTTTTCTCATTGGCTTTCCTGTTGTGTGAGTTCACAGCTATGAATTTCCCTCAGAGAACTGCTTTCATCACATCCCATATATTACAATAAATTGTGCTTGAATTTTCCTTGAATTGTAGGTGTTATTCAATTGCTTGTTTAATTTCATCTGTGATTCATTTGTTGCTCAGTAGGGTGCTGTTTAATTTACGTGTATTTATGTTGTTTTTTTTTTTTCTGGTCTCTTTTGTTGTTTATTTCCAAATTCATTGCACTGTGGTGCGATAATATGCACAGGATAATTTCTGTTTTCTTACATATACTTGAGCATGACCTATGAACTAGTATGTGGTCTATTTTAAAAAATGACCCATGTGCAGCTCAAAACAATATGTATTCAGCTGTGGTTTGGTGGAACACTCTGTATATGTCCACTAAGTTTATTTGCTACTTTTTTGGTGGAACTGGGGATTGAACTCAGGCCTTTGTGCTTGCCGGGCAAGCACTTATTCTACTGAGCTATCTCCCTGATGCCCTCCATTTGTTCTAAGATCTGGTTCACTTCTGTGACATCATTGCTAATTTTTTGTCCGATTGACCTGTCTTTTTGGGATAAGGAGTGTTAAGTTCTCCTGGTAAGATTGAGGTATTGGATATTATATTTTTCATGTCCATTAAGATTTGTCTTGTTGGGTGCTCCCTTGTATGTGAATACACATTTATGAGTGTTACTTTTTTCTCTTGAATTTTCCTCCTAACAATTATATAGTGGCCTTCTTTATTTCATTTGATCATTCTTGGTTTGAAGTTGAGGCTGTCTGAGGACAGGATTTTACCACTGTTTCTGAGGTTTTGGGGAATGAAGTATTGTTTTTCATCCTTTGACTTTGATTCTATGAATTTCTTTATGCATTAAGTATGTTTCTTGTAGTGAGCATATTGTTGGATTTTGTTTCTTAATCCACTGTGCCAGTCTATCCCTTTTAATTGGTGAATTGAGTCCATTTATATAGATGGTAATATTTGAAATGTATTGAATTATGATTGACACGTTATTTACCTGCTTCTGTTTACTCTTTTTTCTCCTGTATTTAATTGTTTGCCATATTTGGTTTGTTCCTTCTGTTCTTATTCATGGAATTCTGATCATTTTGATCCCTGTCCAGAATTTTTTTTTTTAGTAGTCTATGTAGGGCTGTATTTGTAATCATGAAATTCTTTAGTTGTTTCTTGTCATGGACGTATTTCACTTCTCCACCAATCTTGAAAGAGCATTTTACAGGTTATAGCAGTCTGGGCTGGAATTTATTTTCATACAGGACTTGAAGTACTCTACTCCATGCTCTTCTTTACTTCATGGTTTGTGAAGAGAAGTTTGCCATGTTTCTTTATTGGATTTCAGTATATTGTTCTTGTGCTGGATTTCTGGGATACTGACTATGTACTGGTGTGTTCTTTGGAGTTCTATATGCTTTGATTACCTGAATGTCAGATTATTCCTGCATATTTGGATTTTTTCTGCTATTACTTCTGTCCATATATCTTTTATGTTTTTTGTATTGACTCCTTCTTTCTCATTGATACCTATTAGTCTTACATTGTTCATCTTTGGATCTTTTCCTGCATCCTACTTGTTTTTAACAAATCTTTTCTAATAGGGATGGGGAGATGGCTCAGTGGCATAAGCACTTCCCTGACAAGTGCAAAGGCCTGAGTTCAATTCCCAGTTCAGCCAAAAAAAAAAAAAAAAAAAAAAGAAAAAAAAAGAAAAAAAAAAAAACAACAGAAAGAAAGAAATCTTTTCTTACCTTTTTACTAGATGCACTAGCATCTTCGAGATTTGAAACTCTATATTCTCCTTCACTCAAATGTTTTTGCAAGCTTTAAAATAAGATTTTAGCTCCTCTATATCTCTTTGTTTCTACTTCATGTGATCTGTTTCTTTCCTAAATTGCTCATCGAGTGTTTCCATCATTTTTCCAATCACCTCTATTTATTTTATCAGTGTCTTCTTGAGAAACAGTTATTCTTTCATTATAGTTATGCTTTCTTTTTTTACTTCAGAGATTATTTCTGATCTGATTTCCTCTATACATTTTTGCAGTTGATTCTTTACTTCAGATGCTATTAATTCATAGATTTCTTTTTCATTTCAGAGGTTATTTCTGACCTGAGTTCCTCTATACCTTTCTTCAGTTGTTTCTTTACTTCAGACGCCATTCAGTGAGACATTTCAGCTGTGTGAGTCCCAATGTCTTCCGTGTGAGTGTTTTCTGCACTTGTTCTCAGTGAGTTTGGGTCCTGAGATTGCATTTTGCTTCTTCTCTTTGTAATTTTGTATAGCTCTATCCTCTGACATTTGGTGTAGCACTTTGGTGCTGTTATGACATTAGCACCTACTTAAAATCTTTCCCAAGTGAGATTATACAATTAAGGCAGTTATAGTTTTAGATTTACAGATGTACGATAAGGAACACAAATAATGGTTAATGATATTTAACTGTTGACAAACTTTTGTAACTGATGGTTTTGTACTTTAGACAGTAATAGCAATCTATCTGTGTAGCTAAGCAGATATTAAATAGGGAATTTGTATTTAAGTTATTTCTGCTAAATTCTGTCTGATACCTTCTCCTTGATGTATGTGGTGTTTTCCAGACAGACTAGTTTACCCTGGTTATCTTTTGCCCACTCTCTTCAACAACAGAGAAAGAGGGAGGATGCTCTTATACATCTGGGTCTAGTAAAGTGTCTCAGGTAACCAGGTGCAGATCTAAGAAGTCTGAATTCATCCCATTGTGCCTGCTGAAGTCTGGCTGTTGTGCTCAGCTTCTTGCTGCAGCCCTTCAAAGTGAACCTGTTATGTCCCTCTGGCAAGATGTTCTGCTTCTGGAGTAACTGGGTAGTTCTGGCCCCTAGCCTTTCTGCAGGGACTTCAGCTGCAGGGTTTAACACCAGGACTGTATGCCAGGCCTGGGCTGGGTCCAGGGCAAGACAGAAGTATTCACTCACAAGTAGGCCTGGGCTGGGTCCAGAGGCATCCAGTAAGCAAAGGGAGGCACAAAAGCTCTCTAGCACATGCAAGACCTTGGCTTAGGCTATGTCTGGAGGGGTCCTGAGAGTGCAGTGGAAATTTTCATTCACATGCCAAGCCTGGGTTGGTTCTGGAGGGGTTTGGATGTGTCCCGAGAGCATGGCATGATGTCTCACTCACAGGTCCTTGTTTGGGCTGGGTCCGGAGGAACTCAGCAGGTGCAGGGTAGCATTGAAGCTCTCACACACTTGGTGGAACAGCTTTTATATGTTTAAGTATTGCAGGTGTTATACTTTTTATCCTGTATTTTTTTCAGAAAATTTAGTTATTTTTTGGTTGAATTTTTTATTAAATTTATTGAGGAAAAAATGCAATCAGTTTCAAAACCTATTAGGACAGTTTCAATAATTAATGCATTGCATATTGTTGTCTTCATAGTGGTTATTCATGGTGCAATTGCAGACATGATTTCCTGACTAAGAACTATTAAACATCTTTCTTTTCATTTAATTAAGAGAAAGTAGTTATATATCTATCCTAACTGTATTGTATATAGATACATAATCATCTTTCAATTGTATCCCTTTTTTTGGTATAGTTTTCTCAGAGATGGGTATTGCATTGTCATTTAAATATTGTAGGTTGTCCGTCGCCGTCCCCGACCCGCGGAAGAAGACACTCGGACACTCAGCAACGGGTTCAGCAAGCCTTTATCGAGTGTGATGCAAGCCTCTACATGCGTCCGCTACCCGCGGCTCCTATCGTGCAAGCATGGCGGATTTTCTGATACAAGAAGCTATATAGGTTCCATATACCAATCATGATTATACACGTGGCCGA